>PVKS010006060.1:0-29237 GCA_004027875.1 Aplodontia rufa
TACGATCAAGTGGGCTTCATTCCAGGGAAACAAGGCTGGTTCAACATACGCAAATCAATAAATGTAATTCACCACATAAACAGAATTAAAAACAAAAACCATATAATCATCTCAATTGACACAGAGAAGGCATTTGATAAAATTCAACACCACTTTATGCTCAAAACTTTGGAAAAGATAGGGATCAAGGGAAGATACTTTAACTATGTCAGAATCATCTATGACAGACCCATAGCCAACATTATCCTCAATGGAGAAAAACTGAAAGCATTTCCACTGAATTCAGGTACGAGACAAGGCTGTCCGCTATCCCCTCTCTTGTTCAATATAGTCCTTGAAACCCTTGCCGGAGCTATCAGGCAAGACAAGGAAATCAAAGGTATTCGTATAGGAAAAGAGGAAGTCAAGTTATCTCTATTTGCAGACGACAGGATTTTATACCTAGAAGACCCAATAACATTGGCCAGAAAACTCCTAGAGCTTATAGGTGATTTTAGCAAAGTAGCTGGCTACAAGATCAACTCCAGCAAATCACTAGCATTTCTTTACTCTAGCAACAAATCCGCAGAAGAAGAAATCAGGAAATCTCTCCCATTCACCATCACTTCCAAAAAAATGAGATACTTGGGCATTAACCTTACAAAGGATGTTAAGGACCTCTTCAAAGAAAACTATCAAACACTAAGAAAAGAAATTACAGAAGACCTGAGTAGATGGAAAAACATTCCATGCTCATGGTTAGGCAGAATCAATATAATAAAGATTGCCATTCTACCCAAAGCCCTATACAGATTCAATGCAATCCCCATCAAGATATTTATGGCATTCTTCAGAGATATAGAAAAAGCAATTTTTCAAGTTCATATGGAATAACAGGAGACCCAGACTAGCCAAAACATTACTCTATAGAAAGGAAGAAATAGGGGGTATCTCAATCCCTGACCTGAAATTATACTACAGAGCTGTAGTAGCAAAAATAGCATGGTATTGGTATCAAAACAGAACTGAAGACCAGTGGAACCGATTAGAAGATCCTGAGACAAACACCCATATCCTTAACTATTTGATATTTGATAAAGGGGGCAAAAGTATAGTGTGGAAGAAAGATAGCCTGTTCAACAAATGGTGTTGGACAAACTGGACAGCCATATGTAGACAACTGAAGCTGGATCCTTATCTTTCACCCTGCACAAAAATTAAATCAAAATGGATCAAAGACGTGGATATTAAGCCTACAACTTTAAACTTACTAGAAAAAGAAGTAGGGTCAACACTACAGCATATAGGAGTCGGCAGCTACTTCCTTAGCAAAACTCCTATGGCTCATGCTGTAAAATCAAAAATAAATGAATGGGATGCAATTAAACTAAAAAGTTTTTTCACAGCTAAAGATCTAGTCAAGAGCATCAAGAGAGAACCTACAGAATGGGAGAAAACTTTTGCCTGCTACACCTCGGACAGAGGGCTAATATCCAGAATGTACAGGGAACTAAAGAAACTAAAGTCCAAACTCACAAATAATCCAACCGATAAATGGGCTAAAGAATTCAAAAGGAACTTCTCTCCAGTGGAAGTCCAGAAAGCCCATAAATATATGAGAAAATGCTCTACATCATTAGCTATAAGGGAAATGCAAATTAAAACTTCAATGAGAGACCACCTCACTCCTGTTAGAGTGGCAAAAATGAAGAACACAAACAACGACAGATGCTGGAGGGGCTGTGGGAAAAGAGGAACACTACTACACTGCTGGTGGGACTGCAAACTGGTTCAGCCACTCTGGAAAGCATTGTGGAGAATACTAAAAAAATTAAGGATGGAACCACCTTACGACCCAGCTATTCCACTCCTGAAGAGTTAGAATCAGCGTATTATAGTGATGTGGCTTCCTCAATGTTTACAGCAGCTCAATTTACTATAGCTAGACTATGGAACCAACCCAGATGCCCCTCACTCGACCAGTGGATACAAAAACTTTGGTACGTATATACAATGGAATACTACTCGGCCATTAGAGAAGATGATATTATGGCTTTTGATATCAAATGGATGGAGATGGAAAGAATTATGCTTAGTGAAGTATCCCAATCTCAGAGACTCAAGGGCCGAATTGTTTCTCTCATCTGTGGATGCTAGAATATATGGGGAAGCAGTAGGGTAGATGGCTAACCTAACAATACTTCAAATTGAATGACTCTCAGAGTAATAGGGGGATGGCTCCCTAGGATACTGGGAGGGGTAGGGAGGGGGATGGGGAGGGGGAGGGTGTATGAAGAACTCATAGGAGACTGGAGAGTGGGAATATGGGGGAACCATCCCAGAAGCCGTTGTCATTCCTCTATGAGATACCCATTTAACGCATGAGTTCTTCTGGGGGAAACTGCAACAGGTGAAACCCAAGGTGGTCATCTATGTTTTGGCATTACCCCCAGATAACAAAGTATATATAGATTGATTACTGTTGGTTTGATAATATTTCCCCGTCAATTGTATCTCTGTATACTTCTAATTTAAAAAAAAAAAAAAGATAGCCACACCTCTTCTTCCAGGCCAGGATGCAGAAAATGGGCATTTTTACTAGGACACTCATGACCTTTAGCCATGACCCTTACGTAGGCTGAGCAGGCTTCAGGCATCCTCTGCAGTAATGATCTCATTGTTAAGAAAAAAAAAAAGTGGTCAGCCAATATACATTAGGAATATGTGAGTGCATGCACACCTACATGCAAGTTAAGTATGCATCCTTTTGCAACCTTATAATACATTCTAAATTTCTGTCATCCCATGAGCCGAAAGGAAATGCTGAGTGCTATTTTTTGGACACTCTGCTGTTAGACTGATTGGTTCGAAGTTCTGAAGCTTAATATTAGCTCAGATTGTTCCCTTTGCATAAAATTCCAGCACTGGATTAAGAAGGAAGGAATAACACTGTACAGTAGGAAAAGCATGAACCTTGGAACAAAATGTCTCACCCTCTCATCTAACAACACATATTGAGCACCTAAGAGGCGCCAGGTGTTAGTCTATACGCTAAAGATACATCAGGAATCAAAATACAAAAGTCCCGGCCCTCTTGTAGCTTACACTCAGTGCAACTTGCATTAGACTCTTAGGTCAACAACTTACTAGCTGCATAAACGTTAACTTTTGTCATCTGTATAGAGGAGATGACAGCCCTTTCTTTATAAAGGGGCAGTAAGAATATGTGGGATGAGGCGTGGCATCTACGCATCAACAACTGCTCTTGTTGCTATTACTCCAGTTCATACAAATGGTTGAAAGTCTACAAAGAACTCATGTTTTTGCAACAAAAAGAAAGTGTGTAAAATTAAATATAAAAATCATAAATGAATTCTCCCAGTAGACAAAAAAAAGATAATTGTTATATTTCCTTGCATTATTAAGATAGTGAAAACTGTACAAAGAAGAACCAGGAGCAACAATCATTATCTAACTGATGGTGACATCCACTCTTCAGGACAGTCCTCTAACCTACACCCATTCCCATCACTCTGTTCTGCATTTCCAGATAATCAATAGTATAGTCTAACTTGCAAGTTAGAACTTGCTGTTGAAGAGTAAATAATCATAGAACTCTAGCTTTTAAAAATGTAGTTACTCAAAAAGAAAAAAAAATGGAGAGGGAGAAATGATACCATAAGGAAACTGTTTTTCACGGCCTTATAACCCTAGCAATAGAGCAGTAATAGCGGTTAAATACTAGCCTAATCCTACAAGTGAGCAGATTATTGAAAATTTCAAAGTGGCAGCTTTGATTTGAAGATTCACCTCATTGACTATCTAATTCATTCCTAATGACATAATCATTGGTGAACAGTAAACGCAATTCAGAGGGTCAGAGCTCTCCTATTAGTCATTAGCTTTTATATCCAGAGTGCTGTTTTACTACTGAGCCTCGTATTTTATTATTTAAAAGGAAAAGAAAGTACCCCCATTTCCAAGATGATGATTATTAACGTGCTGCCACAAGCGGCACGTGTTTATTATAACACAAACAGAGAGCGGTTTGAAACACTCACAAAATACATTTAAATCTGTATCGCTGGGAAAAAAAATTTTCACAAATAAAACTCAGCTAGAGATAAATTAATTACCTTATTATGTTCCACAAGGAAAACAAGTGTTAGGTACCCTGCTGCATTGTTTGTGGTACGCAATCAATATTTTACTGTCTAACCATATTTAACTTCACGTGTATATCTAAATCTCCTTACTACTAGGAATTCTAATACAATACTCGAAGCATAACTCATGGCCATATTCAGGTGAATTAAAGATTCCCTGAAATACACCGCACTGAGGAAGTTGTATTTCATCTGCATCTGTTTCCCTTATTCATTACCTAATCCTTCAACCCCCAGTTCTCTCTACAGTTCTTTATTAATTTAAACAAAATATGTTCAATTTGGACTTTTCTAGTAAGGCATAAATCTATACACTTACCTTATCACAGACCATTAATAAATCCAAAAATTTTAATACAGTATGTACTTATATCAAAAGTTTCTAAAGTGGTATATTATTAATTAAAGAATTGCTCTTGCTTTTACTAGACTCCTTTGAAAGGTTTGCCTGGAGCTCATATATTGATCTTCCTACAGTCTGAAGATGGATGAGACAGGACTATTGTGTTTGGGTTTGTAATAGCTAACCTGAGAGTCTTTTAAATGCACCTGAGAAATTCTTGAGTAGTAAATTCAAGACCTCTTTAACCATGGGGTGAGGAGTCTCTATGCCTACTGTTTGTGGATTGCTTTTTGTATTTAAAATTTGTTATCATGACTCTATGTTTCAAATTTTAATAAAGGGGCTCATACTAGAGACAGGATAATGATGAATGAGGGAAAAACACATAATGATGATGGATTTATTTCTGTATGTATATTAATGTAATGAGTCCTAGGAAAAGCGGTAGGGGAAACCTGCCTTTTGGGTCATCATGAAGCTTCTGGACTTGATTTATTTTATTTTACAGTTCATAAGAGCAAAGAGTAATCCTTATTTCACTTTATACCTAATGTTTAAATTTAATCAATGTTTTCATCTTCATGTCTATATGACTGCTACTTCCCTGTCTCAAATTTTCACATTTTCTAAGAGTATATTTCTCAATAAACTCTAAAAACTATGCCAATTTTGGGCCCACCCAAGAGTTGCCAATGAAGTCTCAGAGAAAATCAATAAGTCAATATCCTTTGCTACTTCCATTCAAACTGTGCACAGAACCCTGCCCCACCTCTTCTGGAGAGATGCCAAAGAAGTAAAAGGCAGAGTTTCCATCTAATGGAACGGAGTGGACATGGTACCCCAATATGATTGCATTAATTAACACAGACACATTAGTAAAAACAAACAGGTGAGTAGGATAACTCTGGGCAACACCATCATATAATATTAATGATAATATTTTGTAACCCTCAGAGGCAAAGACTGGCCCATTTATCAATGGGAAGTCCTTTTTCAAATTTTCCCCAAAGACATAATGCTTTTCAAAAGAAAAAATTTTTTTTAGATCAAGATATTTTTATTGGAGTGGTTGGGGAGAAATGTGGAAGTTTGCCAGGGCAGGAAATTACTGCTTCTTTTTACCCATCGCTTAAAAAAAAAAAAAAAAGATACAAGTACAGATTATGCCAAAAAGCCTCAGGAATAATTCAGCCTCAATCCTACTAGGCAATACACATAAATATCAGGTTTTATAATTTAAAAATAACTGTAGCATATGTGAAATGGAATTCTGAAATATCAACTATCAAAAGTTCTTAGGAAATAAGTGACTCATAAGCACTATCTCATGCCTTTGGAGATGATTACTCCGTCCTTTATCTCGTGTGTGTGTGTGTGTGTGTGTGTGTGTGTGTGTGTACATGCGAACAAAGTGTTGGGGGGTCAAACCCAAGGACTTGCACATGCTGAGCAAGTGATCTACCACTGAACCACATCTGCAGTCATAGCTCCAACTTTTATTTATAGAAAGCAATTGTTTTGTGTCACTTTGGCAAAGAAGATCATAGATAAGGGGAAATGCATAAGTTAAGTTGGAACCTTTCCTTGTTCTTTGCCCAAATGTCCGAAACAGCGGACCATATTCCCTGGACTTCTCATAAAAAGCACACATCCCACCATAACTCTAATTTTTCCTTTAGATTCCTAGTCTATGTGTAATGACAATTCCTAATATTTCCTTACTGCCCAACGTAATGGCAATTAACTTTGGCCCTTTGTGCTACCCTGTCCGGTTCAATTCATCTTGCCATTAAGTGAAGCCCAGGGAACATCTGAGGAATCACAACCTCCCAAAAATGCCCAGGTAGGATTTTAACAAATTTAAAATCAAGTGCATCTCATTTTAATCATTTTCATAGGGCTCAATAAAATAATGCCCCATCACAGTTAAAATTATACCTCTGGGTACAACTTTGGTGTTCCATCCAGATTCCCACAGCTCTCTCAGGAATTTCCTTGGAGAAATGCCCTCAAGCTACTAACACATGTTTGTATATTCTAATGGTTGGAGGGTTCAGGAGTAAGAAGGCCCAGCTCATTAGTCAAAAGTTGTGTGAAAAGTGCGTTTATAAAGCAAGAATGATTGTTATTAAAAGGAATAATCAGAGAAAAGAGATTTGGATAATTAAAAATATGATTGCCAAGCCAAGTACAGTGGCACACACCTTGAATCCCAGCAACCTGATCTCAAGTTGGAGGCCAGCCTTGGCAATTCATCTCAATCCTATTGCAAAATAAAAAATAAAAATGACTGAGGATGTGGATTAGTGGTAAAGTGCCCCTGGGTTCAGACCCCAATACCGTGTATGTGTGTGACTGCCATAAAAACACTGAGAAAAACTACAAAGAAATGGAAAATACACAAAGAATTAATTAAAAAGATCCACGAATGAAATACAAGGAGAAATTTTTAAAAAGAAAGGAAATAAAATAATTGTCAACAAATTCCCAGAACTGAAAAGAGACGGAAGCCAAGAGGTTGAAAGCAACCACAAAGAACCTAAAAGAATGAACTTAGCAAGATTCATCCCGAGTGATGACTTTATGAAATTTCAGATCACTAAGGACAATATGAAGAGCAAAAATGGTGTCCAAGAAAGGACAGTTACCTTTCCTGCAAAAGAAGAAGAATCACAAAGGCCTCAGACTTATCATATACAACATGAGCTGCTAGAACACAATGGTGTGATTCATTTTGTGTTGTTGTTATTTCTGTTTTTTTATTTGTTCAACATAGTCTTACAGGTTGGAGGAAATCATTGTGACATATTCACACATACATGGACATTGACATAGTAAGGATATTGACATAGCAAGTTAAGGCTGATCCTAGTCCAGGATCTCCCCACCCCCTTCATCCATTCCCTGATCTCATGTCTCCTCTATAGTACCTCCATGCCATACACAGAAATGAGCATATTCATGCATATTAATTTTTGAAATTTCTTGAGTTTCTCTGCCTGCCTGTGTATAGTTAGGCTTCTCAGGGGAGTCAAGTGTTCCCAATTGTATGGATAATCCCCTTATCCTTCCCTCCCCCCCACCTTCTTCCCTCACCTTCATAGTTATGGTTCATCCAGCTTATGTGAAATTTCAACTATGGTGAGTTTATTACTATGGTGTGATTCTTAAAAGTTATGAGTATAACTATTTTCAACTTAGTTTTCTATGTCATGCTAAAATAATAAGTAATAAATACATTTTTAGACAAAACATTTATCTCCATTAATACTTTGGAAAGAAAGGAAGGAAGGAAGCAAGGAAAGAAGGAAGGAAGAAGAGAAACTTAAAAGGCTGTAAGTAATTTTTTATCAACAAACAAGACATGGAATCTAAGAAATATTGTTTCTAAGGCAGGAATTCAATAAACACATGCCCCAACAGAAGAACTGAGTATCAAAACTCAACATAGCAGTTCCAAAATAAAACAGGTGGTCAGGAGGATCCAAGTAAAATATCTCCAAAAAGAAAGGATTTCCTATTGCATCCATTTTTAAACAAGCAGGAGGAGCTTAGCAATTCAATTCAAACACAGGTTTATTATTTTGTGGTGGTGGAGAGAGGGGGAAGAATGTCAGCTAGAAACTCCATGAAGGGGCTGGAGTGGTTTCTCAGTGGTTAGAGTGCTTAACCAGCATGCACAAGGACGCAGGTTCGAATCTCAGCACCATGTACACAACAAAGTGTTAGAGCAATGAAAGCCACATGAAAAGCTGAATAACATTGATTCCTTCTTTCTCACTCTCTCTCACTGTCCTCTCTCTCTTCAAAAAAAAGAAAAAAACTCCAAGCATGATTCAAATATAAGCAACTAAAATATGGCACTATTTTGACCAAGTAACCTAGGTGAGAACACTAAGATGGAAGGAAAATGTGACTGGTGGATGGATATTCTGGTATTTCAACCAGTGGCCATCTTCAGGACTGGCTTCTGGGAATGTCAGATGCTGACTCTGCTCTTGATTTCCATCTTGAGTTCCCTCAGCCTCAGGAAATCATCTTGCCCAAGGTTTTGTTCTATGGAGGATTATCCTTAGATGCAACCGACCAACACATGAGCTTCTCCTTCTGACCAGTCCTGCCTTTCTCCCTCCCTTAGAAAGTCTCCTTCCTCAATTCCTCTCCATCTTTCCTTCTCACTTGTTTGTGAGTGAATCTGCCAAAGCAGTCCCCATGCAATTGTCCATCACAGACTCGATTCTCAATGCCCTGCGTAAGAGGCGTTGATCATTCAGAAAACTGCGCTCAGTTCTCTCCCTGACACTGGGCATAGGATTCCAGTGCAGAGATGGAAAGAGAAGAAACTAAAAAACATGCGTGGAGGCCAGAGAGTGAGGAGACCAGGATACCACAGGATGGAATTAGCACAAAGTAAGCAGCGTTATCGCCATCAGCAACCTCTCCAGACCTCATGTCCTAATTCCTACAATGGGAAGGAAAAAAAAAACTGGGCTTCTACGGGATAACTGGGATCGTGTTCATGAAAATGCTGTGTAATAAGATTCGAATTTAAAAAGTAGTAGTATTAATAGACTTCAGAGCTGGAGCAGTGGTTTGGTTGTAAGGGCACCTGCCTGGCATGGGCAAGGACACAAGTTCAAACCCCAGCACCACGTACACAACCAAGTGTTGGAGCAAGGAAAGCCACATGAAAAACTAAATAAAACTGATTCTCTCTCTCTTTCTCTGTCCCTCTCTCTTTAAAAATGAACAAAAATAGAGTTCGGTACGCGACATCTGCACACAGCAGCAGGTCTGATAAAGTAGGCCAGCTGGGAGTCTATCTACAACAAGAACGAAGAGACTCCATCCTGCGGGAAAGGAAACCCGATACACAAGCCAGGCTAATACAGCGGTTACCAGAGAAGGGGGATATTCTGAGTTAAAAGCTGTCACCTGGATTCGTCCATCCTGCCCTCATTCTCCCACGCCCAGCACCATAGACTTGGTTTGAGTTTGTGGTGCTGAGGATGAGGAAATGCGGAGAGAAGGCAGGAAGAATCTGGCAAGAAAATCTGTGAGTGAGAGAAGGACTGTCTCCGTGGAGCTCCTTAAAACGGTGGCACAATTAGCCCTGCTTTGTGGTGTGTCCCAAAATTGGGAGAGATGCTCTATCTACTTCTGCCTGGAATATGACGTGGCACCAGCTCCCTGAGAACTACAAAAGTGACACATAGCTGCCACCTAAGGAATTCCACAGAGTGGTATCAGTGATGCTCTGCTCAGCAAATGAGGTGGAACTCGGGGAGAGCAGCCCAGCCCTAGACCCCGAGGCAAGGGACCATCATATCAGCCAGCAAAGGAGGCCTCAGCAGAAAAGAGCCCGGCAGCTGGGTAAGAAAATGAGAGCACATGGTTCCCCTGAGAAACCACGTGGGACTCCCAGCGACGAGTGCAGGACCTTTCTCCATAGTTAGGGGTCTTGCAATCACAGATGAGATGTGAAGCAGAGAAATGTGTGTTGTTACTATTAATTATTACTAGTACTGTGTTGTTGTTATTATTACGCCATACCACTTTTTTTTAAGAGAGAGGGACAGTGACAGAGAGAGAAAAAGAATCAATTTTTATTTCGTTTTTCCTGTGGCTTTTGTTGCTCCCACACGTCTTTGTGTACGTGGTGCTGAGCTTTGAACCTGTGTCCTTGGGCGTGCCAGGCATGCGCAGTAACCACTGAGCCACCACTCTAGCCCCTATGTTATACCAATTCAACCAGGATTTATGTAAGCTAGGGAAAGGAATAATAACAACTACTATAATTTACCAGATAATAGCAATCTTTTTTTTTTTTTTTTAAAGAGAGAGGGACAGTGAGAGAGAAAGAGAGAAGCAACTTTATTCAGTTTTTCACATGGCCTTAGTTGCTCCAACACTTCGTTGTGTACGTGGTGCTGGGGTTTGAACCCGGGTCCTGGTGCTTGCCAGGCAAGCACCGAAACCGCTGAGCCACCGCTCCAGCCTGATAATAGCAATCTTAATAAGAAAAGTGTCTTCATTTCTATTCAACATTGTCTAGCCTAATTCACTGTGAATTGGTGCTGAGTAAATATTGACTAACTAAATGATTAAATAAATATATGACTCCTTCATTTCCTGAAATTAGAATATAAAAGACATTATGTTAAGGCCTCACGAATGGCACATCGGATTCATTATCCAAGGATGACTAGAGAGTGAAATGAAAGTGTAAAGATTCTGGAATGTTCCAGAAGCACTCACAACTTCCATGGGTATCATCTGTAAATGTATCTAAAAACTCCTCTGGAATTGTTAATATTTTCCATCTGCAACAGCTCCTTGGGGTGGCAAATGTCATATGCTACTGTCCTCTGGGTAAAAAGCATTTCTTCTCCCTGGGCCTGTCTGTTTAAAACTCTAAAGAGTGTCATTTGTCATCAAGGGTGTCTTTCCACAAGGCATAAACTGGGTATTCACATTTGCTAATCATTCAGAGTGTGCCCTGAACTGCACAAAAACTTGAATCAGTTACTCCTGCTCAGAGGCAGTGAGTTACAGATAAGGTGCTTTCTTCTTACTGACCTTGCTGATAACAATGTGCTTTGAACCTAGTCATTAAGGATATAAATCACAACAAGAAAATCTTACAATCTAGCCATATTCCCTCTGGAGTCAGAAGGCACATCAAATTATTTCTTTCCTTGTAATTAAAGTCTTTGTCTGTCCCAGGTAGAACTTCTGCCAACCAAATCTCATTCTTGGCTGGACCCCAGGATTCTTGTGGGTTTGAGCCCCTGCTGTTTAAAAAACCCAAAACCCAGGTGACAAAAATTTGGAGTGGTTTTCTTTTCTTTTCTTTCTTTCTTCTTTTTTTATATTTTTTGTTTTTTTGAGGGAGTGGGAGACATTTTTAAATAATTCCGTGAACCAAAAATGTTTTTTAAAATAAAACTTTGTACATCTTCCCTCTCTTTTAACTGAGAAAAGTCCTATTTATTCCCTCCCCTTTGCCGTACCTTGTCAAGAATATTCTGATGGATTTTATCCAATAAACAGGGCTCAACCCATTTTTCTTATCAGATTTTGTTTCTCCAGCTAGGTTTCCTTAAGTGTGGAACGATATTAGTGTCCTCAACTGTAACATGATATATTTCTCTGGTCTTCAGTAGGCTGTTTATCATTTGCTTCTCTATTTCAGTTGGAATTAATCTTCTAAAAACAGATTACACTCGAAAATGTTTTACAGCTAAAAGCTCCATCCAGACTTTTTCCGCACTTGTTAATGGAACAAAAAGCAGCCAGGTAACCGTATTCCAGGTGCTATAATAAATGCTTGCCACCGCATTCGTCGGAGCCCTCAATGTTGTTTCCCAGGCATCTAGGAAGCCTTTCCGTTTCATAAATCATTGAAATATTTCAGGATGTTTTGCATGAGCCAGAGATGTTCTTAGAGCGTTTATCATCAATAACAATGAAAACCAGCCTGACAACACTTTAAACTATCTCAACCATGGTGTGGGGAGTTCCAGCCTGCCTGTCACTGAAGGGCCACTAAAAATGACATTTCACCACCTCCCCCCATGCACCCCACCACCCCACTACCACCACTTAGACAACATATTACCTTTAGGGTTCATTTCTGCCTTTTTCTTTGACAGAGATACTGTAACTAGACTTCAGGCATAATGGAAATTTTAAGTTTCAATCTAATTACACCCAATGGATATAAAATATAAATTAGTTGAACATATTATGCATTACGGGTGAATTCAATTCGGACTATTTGACAATGGGGGATCCTATTCAGTGATAGCTTTTTATTGGCAGAGTGGTAAGTTCCTATCAAAAGAAAGGCATTTGACCTTATAAAGAATCAGTTCTTGGGCGGGAGCGGTGGCTCAGCAGTTACAGCTCTTGCCTGATAAGTGTGAGGACGTGGATCCAACCCCACCACCATGTATGTATACAACAAAGTTTTGGAACAACATGAAAGCCAAATGAAAAACTAAATAAAAATTGTTTCTCTCTTTCTTTCCCCTCCCCCTCTCTCACTTTCCCTCTCTTTAAAAAAAAAAAAAAAAGAATCATTTCTTTTCTTCCAGTTGCTCAGTCCAAAACATCCAACCATTAGCAAACCCTGATAGCACTAGTGTAATATAACCAGAATCCAACATCTCTCCACCTCAACAGCCACTGCCAGATCCTAGACTCTCCCAGCCTCCTTCTCTCCTCCTCCATTACCTCTGTTCTCCGTAGATGAAGCTTTAGAAACATCCACCATATGACATCACTCTTCCACCTCCAGCTTCCACCCCTCTAAAAGTCAAAGTCAAAATCAAAGATCTCGCCATGGCCTAGAAAACCCTTCGTGGCCTGGGCCTCTACTACCTTTCTGACCTCCTCTTCTTCTATCTTTTCCCTCATTTATTCTAATCTAACCACACTGGCTTTCCTCCTACTCTTCAGATACTCTGTGCTTCCACCTCCTGTTCTTGCCTCAAGTTCTCTGTACCTAATGAACCTTTTGTCTACAAACAATTTCCTCAAGGTATCCATGAGGCTGGCTTTATCACTTCAGAATTCTGCTCCAGTAGCACCTGATGAGAAAGCCCATGTACTAGAGCCCATGTATGTGTCTCCTCAGATTCATTCTGTCCTCTCTGTCCCCAGGCATCATCCTCTTGCCCTCCTTCCCAGATGCAGGAGCCCTAACAAATGCAATGAGAGCCGTGCAGCTCTTGGGATCAGGCCCTGGTGGTCACCATCATTTTGCTCATCTCTTATCTGTGCTGGCTGACTTGAACTTCCCCGGAAGGAAAGAGCCAGCCGTCTGCTCGCTAGAGTGCAGGTCCATCCTAACTATCTGAGAAGCTTCTGGCCCAGTAGCTAACAGAGAGATCAGAAATGGAAAATCCTGCTGGGTGAACTTTGATTAGTGAGAAACAAGCGATGAATCAATGCAAACTGTTCTCCCTTCTTCCAACACACAGTTGTGAGGCACAAATTCCATATGGTCTCTCTGGGAATGTCCTTAGTGACCAAGTTTTAGAATTTGTTAAAAGTTTTCCGTTGGCAGCCTGTGGAGCTGATGGGAAGTGGGAATTTTCAGATGTGGCTTCTGGTGTAAGGAAGTTAGCTCATTGGCAGATGTACCCTTGAATTTGAAGGGGAGATTTAGCCCCTTTCTCTTTCTGCTTCTGGACCACTATGAGGTGCCATTTCCTTCATCACACACTCCACACCATGATGCACTACCTTGCCACAGCCCCAAAACAATGGAACCAACTGACCAGGACTGAATCTCCGACACCTTGAGCCACAACACATCATTTCTCCCTTTCTGTGCTTCCCACACAGCAAAGGGAAGCTGACACACCAAGGAACGGCCTGTTTCTTCTCAGGCTATGACCAGTTCAAAAGTGCATCACCTCTTCTTTGATTTCTTTCTGTCTTTTTTTTTTTAAGACAGAGAGGAGAGATACAGAGTGAGGGATTGAAAGAGAGAATCAATTTTGTTTATTTTTTTAATCTGATTTTTGTTTTTCTGACACTTAGTTCTGTATATGGTGCTGGGGTTTGAACCCAGATCCTCACACATGCCAAGCAAATGCTCTAACATTGAGGCATGGCTCCAGCCCCTCTTCTTTGCTTTCTTGATTTCCCTACTTTATGTTCCCTTTTCTGTCACTTTTAATGCTCTGGAATTGCATCTCCCAAAATGTATTAGAATGTAAACTGTGTCTTCACTCTGTTCTAGGGAATCCAAGTTATGCTTACATACACACATATTCCAAACCCTCCTACTTATTTCTAACATTGTTTTTTTTAAAGAGAGAAGGACAGTGAGAGAGAGAGAGAGAGAGAGAGAACATCAATTTTTATTGAGTTTTTCACATGGCTTTCGTTGCTCTGACACGTACTTGTGTACATGGTACTGGGATTCGAAACACCCCCCCACCCCCACCCCCGCCCCATGTACTTGTGCATGCAAGGCAAGCACCGTAACCACTGAGCCACCGCTCCAGCCCCTCTAACATTATTTTTAACATTTTTTATTTAAATTTATTTATTTATTTATTTTTAAGCTTTTTTAAAAGATGAATATGAAGTTACAATTGAGGGGGAAGCATTGTCAAACAATCAAGAACAAATGTATATATACTTAGTTATCTAAGGCTAATGCCATGTCATGGATGCCCAGCTTTAAATTTATTTTTAACTGATAAAAAATTGCATGTATTTATGTGGCATGACATGATATTTTGATGCTTACATATACATTGAACAATGTAGCTTTGGGTCTGTCATCAACTGTAAAATATAAACTCCATGAAACCAGTAACTACTTCTTTTGTCTGTTGCTGTTTCTGAATGCCTAGAAAACTTATCAACCCATAATAAGCCTTTAATAAGTATGTCTAAAAAGTGAATAAAGGGGGCTGGAGCAGTGGCTCAGCGGTTTAGGCACTTGCCTGGCAAGCACGAGGACCTGGGTTCAAACCCCAGCACTACGTACACAACTGAGTGTTGGAGCAACGAAGGCCAGGTGAAAAACTCAATAAAGTTGTTTCTCTCTTTCTCTGTCTCTCTCACTGTCCTTCTCTCTTTAAAAAAAAAAAAAAGTGAATAAAGGACAAATTTGTTGCAGATATAGAGTTAAGTGCCATTTTATGTTTTTTTAAAAATCACAGAAATTGGAGAAGATTATTAGGTCTTCATACATTCCCAGTCTTTTGATATCCATGTTCCCACCTAGAAATTTTTCTGTTCTCATTCTCCTTAATTTAACTAAAATTCATATCCCTTAACTCAAACTCAAAATACAAAGCTTCAACTCTTCTCAAAATCCCCTTCATCCGGTTAGGCTCATAAGGGTGTAACTATTTCTTACCATTCCAGTCATGTTTTTCCAATTCCCCTAGACAGGACCCATACATACTGAGAATATGTTTTATGCATTTTGCACATTGTCAAAGAATTACATAATATTCCAAAATAGACTCAGCATGTCATTAGCCCTTAACCCACCACACGTTCCTTATAGAAATACATAGGAGAGCTGGGACGTAGCTTAATGGTGGAGCACATGCCTAACATGTACACGGCCCCAGGATCAAACCACAGTACTGAAAAAAAATTAAAAATAAATAACAAGATACACACAGGCATGTTCCTTCCCCTCACCCAAACTTGTTTTGCTAATTCTCTCATTGATACTGTTTGCTGAGCTAAAACAATCAGCCAGGCATTGTGGTGGGCATTAATTCTCACATCCCTGAAGAGAGTGAAAGTATCTTAAAACTCATACCGTATTCTCCCTGGAGGTATCTGCCTGGATGAAGCTAACTTCATCAATGGAAATGAATCACTCTGGCACAACTCCATGCATCCAGCAACAAGAGATTCCATGGGGAAGGCAAGACTACTTCCATCCTCATGCTCTTCAATTTACAGTCCTGCAAATCATTGATTCATGGCTTTCTAACTATCCCAAAATTGCTTCATAAGAATATGTTCCCTCTCTTTTTGTAATTTAAATCTCCTTGAGATGGGGAAGGTCTTTTATTTGTTGGGTACTACTGGAAAACTGTGTTTATTTCTTAACCTGATTGTGGTCTCCAATTTCTCTCTGCTCTACCCTGTCTGTATATCTGTAGACCTGGTGTCTCAGAGCAGTTGTATTTAAAGTGGAGGTACATATGTCCAAGGAAAATGCAAGATACTGGCATTTACACTTGCTCTGAGTAAGAATGTGAATAGTAAATAAGGTTCAAGTGGCAACCCAACAGAGAGATGACAGGACCCCTTCTTCTCTCTTGCCCATTCAGTGAATTGCAGTTTAGGTTATCCAAGTAAAAGTCAAGTTGCAAACTATAGAACTGAGTTTTAACTAAACTAACTGTTGTGGTTTGGGTAAAAACTGTCGCCCAAAAGCTGAATATGTGAGACACTGCAAATAGGCTGAGAGGTGAAACGATTGGGTTAGGAGAGCCTTAAACCAATCAGTGAATTAACCTGGTAGGGATTAATTGGGCGGAAACTGTAGGCTGGTAGGGTGTGGCTGGAGGAGGTGGGTCACTGGGGATGTATATTTAGGATATATATTTTGTATCTGGTGCATAGAACTCTCTCTCTCTCTCTGCTTCCCAATTTTCTTGTGAGCTGCTTCCCTCCACCAACCTCTTCCACCATGATGTTCAGCCTCACCTCGAGCCCCAAGAAATGGAGCCAGCCTTCTATGGACTAAGACCTAGAAAACCATGAGCCCCTAAAGAAACTTTGCCTCCAAAAATTGTTCTTGTCAGGTGTTTTAGTCACAGCTAAATAGCTGACTAAAACACTAACCCTAGAAAAAATGGACTTCTGCAAAGAAACCATGATTGGAAGAGAACACCAATTTTGCAAGCTCAGGTAAAGAAGAAAATGAGCACCTTTGTCAGCACGCAGATTTTCTTTACCATTTTAAAAAGCTTCCAAAAAATTCACTGGAATTTGAACCCTAAAAATAATAATTACATTAATTCTTAAAATAAACAAATGCTTTTTAGAATCTTTCCATAATTGAGAAAAGAGATTTGGTTAAGACAGGCAGTAAGGAAATTCTTGCATTTATGAGATATATTTTTCAATTGCAAAAACCACTACAACAAAGTGTTTTTAAAAAACTGAATTAAGAAACAGTTAAATGTCTGTACCACAAATTTTAAACCAAAGTTTCCAAAAACTGTGAAGCATTGTCAAGTGTAATAATAATTTTAATGAGATCAAAAAGAATTTTGTGCCATTAATAATTAAAACAAAACGATTGTTTATTTCATCATTGGCTCAACCTTTTGTAGGTTATAATTGGTTTTATATAGTTTTGTGATAGATGTAGCATATATTGATGTGGTAGTTTGTCTACAGTTTGCAAAAAAAAATGAATCTACATATGGTGAGGGTGCACATGCAAAATATTTTTACTAACAAGAGCATGCACACAAAAAGTTTTGGAAAGCCATGTGCCACAAGACAGTGCTAAACCCAGTGCATTCTGTGAACCTGCCACATGGATGTCACAAGTGAGATTGCTGATTCTAGGGTTCCACCCCAGACCTACCGAATCAGATTATCTCAGAGAAGGGAACAGGGACACAGGTCAACAAAATCTCAAAGACAGGTTCTGATACAGTAAAATATATCATGCCCTAAAGCATGGATCTGACCAAAACTTTTATCTTTATAAGCTTCCTGTTGCTACTAAATTAAAGTCAACCTTCTCACCATACCATTTGAAGACTCTCCAAGAACAGCCAAGCCTTCCTTACTGACCTGTTTCCATGACTCTTCACTAAGGCGGATGCCCTTGGTGTTCTCTTTTTCTTCCCTTGTTTACGCCCTTTTCTTTATCTGCAATCCTTGCTCAGTTCTGTTATATCTACTTAACCAAAATCTCTACAACCTTCAATGCCTTCTTCGTAAATTACCTTGCAGGATGTTTTAAATTAAACTATCTTTTTTTTTAATGCCCAGAGCATCTTATTTCTCCATCATGCACCATAGTCATTTGCATACTTATCAAATTCCTTCTAGAGTTTGCAGGCTTCTTAAGAACAGAATTTTTTTTCTTTACCTTTTTTTTTAAAGAGAGGGACAGAGAGAGAGAGAGAGAGAATCACTTTTATTTAGTTTTTCATGTGGCTTTTGTTGCTTCAACACTTCATTGTGTACATAGGGCTGGGATTCAAACCTGCATCCTCCCACATGCTAGACAAGTGCTATAACCACTGAGCCACTGCTCCAGCCCCCAAGAACAGAATTTTCTTAATCTTCCTTTACCCACTAATTTAGCACAGGTCTGGAAGGCTCTAATAGTTAATTACAGCCTTAAAACAAAGTCTTACAACTGAGCTTGCCCACAGTCTTCTTCCTTGCTCACTCTGTTGGTGATGTTATCTTGTCGTGGAGAATCTGAATTCCCCATGGACCTTCCACACACTTCTGTCACTCGTTGGCTTTCTCTTCCCTACTCATTGCATTTCTGGATAATCTTGCTGCTTCTTGAGTCATGATACAGGGGTTCAACATTAGAAAACAAATGATCAAAAATAAATGCTTACTATGTTTGAGGGCTTACCAGTGCCAGACACTGCAAAGTCCTTTATATGATTATTTCATTCAATCCTGACAAAATTGATTTGGTGGGCATATTACTACTCTCCTTTTACCAGATGAGGAAAGTGAGGTACAGAAGGAGCTAACAGAGCGGCAGAGCCAGGATTAGAATCCAAGCTGGCTGGCTACAGAGCCTGTGCACCTTGCTAGCACCACAAGATAACGATACTCCAGAACCAGCCTATATTAAATACAAGTCACTAGCTCTCATGTGCCCATGAAAAATCACAGACATTAGAGTCAGTCTTGATGGCAATATAAAGCTATGCTTTTACTATGCATGTTCAATTTAAATCTAGATCAAAGAAATCTAAATTACTCTTCATTTGGGCTATAATCTTATATTCCAAAGCCTAAATGCATATAAAAAAGCTTTATCTAATTTAAGATCACTAGCTCAAATATAAGAACACAGTTAATACTACTTTTCCTCTAAAGTAATCAGTACAAAGGGTTCTATTCGCTGATAGTAAAATGTCATAGAACTTGAACTAGTAAGCAATCGCTATCTTTTCTTTTTAAGAAAAAAGCCTTTGAAATATGTACCATAACCTCTGAAAAATACAATTATTCTCCCCAAGAAATGAGACACTTTTTTCTGACAAAAAAGATGGGCAATTGATCTATAGTTCTTTTCTTTCTCAAAAAAATTATTGTATATTGTGTAATGATCATTATAATTAAAAATTAAGATGGCTTGCAATAATTCCACCATTATTTGATTCAAAATCTTTATAAAATATTGGCATTTTCCAACATTTATTTTTCCTGTCTATGTTCCATTTAAGGCCAAATTTTCAAACCCAGCTGCCAAATTACACATATAATTACTGCATTTGCGCACAAAAATGTGATAATTGCTTACACAATTTCAGAGGCCAGCTTGAGGCTCCTTTCCAAATTTGTTTTACATGTACAAAGCGGTGTACATAGTTTTATATAAAAATGGGGGAAGTAGAATTCATGGTTCATCTGGGTGATGTGTAAGAATGGGTACAAAATAAAGCCTTTCCATAAACGCCTGTCTTCTAATAGACCTTTATTGATGTGTCGTAGGACAGCACAAACTCCAGCCTGTGTTGGAGGGATGGCCGTAGAAGGATCCATCCCCGGGGTAACGCCTTAGGTAGCACAGGTGGCTGTCTCGTTGGTTGACATGCAGTGAGGCTTTCTTCTGTGCGTGAACCGCTTCTGTCAACCTGGGCAAGAAAAGACAAACGTTATAGAAGGGCCCACAATCATACAGTCAATATGCCACAAGCCTCAATGGGACAGAGTGGCTGAGCACTGGTAGGTGGAAATTTACCTGTGATAACAATTTGGCAAATTTCCACCATGGACGTAGCTCACAGTGGTATTCCTGATGGAAGGTTTGGGTCCCCAAAAAGGCAAAGAAACAGGATCTAGTTAGTCCTACATATTAGTGAAATGATTGAAGGTAATTTTATTTCTGCACAAGTAGGGTAGAAAATCGTGGTCAGTTCCACATAAACCACATCTAGGCTGGTGGAAAAAATCTACTCCTTAAAATCAGGGACTGTGGATTCCATCTCTCACTATGGCCAGATATCTGACTATGGAATTGACCAGAAGCAATTAGGTTGGAAGTCTATTAAATATTAAAGGATGAACTATTAAACAACGTTCTATGCTTGCAAGTGGAAACATGTCACCTTAACTAGGTTCTTAGTGATATCACTGAACTAGATTAGCCAATAGTTAACTCATTCAACCTCTGGACTTCCAACCACATGAGCTACTAAGTCTCCTTTTATATTTAATCCAGTCTGAGTTTTGGTTTTTGTGAATTAATGTATTTTCTAAGGATTTTTTTGTTTTTGTACATTGGAAAATAATAACATGGGAATGCTTCAAAGTCTGTAAAGTCTCCCAAGAAGTTCGGGTTGGTTCAGGAATACCCATCCCAGGCATGGTGCTTCATGTCCTATAAAATCCAGCTAAGTGGCTTGAGAAGTTCTGAGGCAGTGTGGACTATTGAGGGCACTAGGATTGGGCGGAGCTCAACCCCAGCTCCTTCACTACCTCATTGGACAAGATGACCATATAATTTATTGTCTAAATTAGGATATTATAAGTAAAAGGGATCTTATAAATAATCTCCTGAGGACAATAGTCATAAACTGGAACAACGCCAAGAAAATAAGCATATATCAATAGTTGAATTGCTTTGGACATATCTTTGAGTGTCAGTTCACACATGTACAAGTTAGAGAGAACACTGCTTGTTTCATGTGGTCGTTAGAGAATTCATGTAGCTAGTCAATGCATAGCAAAACACATAATAGAAGCTTGATGTGGAAAACATTGGTTTTATGAAGGAAGATCCTCTCACTTCTTTAAATGCTTCCATACTGATAATTCTTAATAATACCTTCCCATATTTATAGATTTGTGTTTTATTTAAAATATAAATTAATTAAATGAAATGCATAAAATAAGACATTTTTTAAAACTCACAAATTTTAGTAATTTATTAAAGCTCAGGCCCATCTTGCACATGCAATCAGGCAATTTTCAAGGATTCAGGAAATGTTTCTTTCTCCCCTATAAACTGCCTTCTTGGTGATTCAATCTGACATAACTGCAGCCATCTTGGGTTATAACCAACAAGATTGTGCATGAGGAACCCTGGTCGGTTTTCCCTGCATAGATTTCCAGCATACTATAAATAGAAAAAAAACAACAGAGTAGTATGTGGAGTTTTAAGACTGGACCCTGGCACCAGGACTATGCCTGACTCTTTGATATTAGCTTGAGATAAACCACGTACACTCCAGCTCAGATAAAGTCACCTTTATTCCAACCATTTTTAAAGCCCCCATCTTGTGACTCAAATCACAAGTCTCCAACTGGTCTTTCTGCCAGCAAGTACCATGTTTTGTCAATAAGTCCCCAAGACATTGCAATCTGTAAAATCCTGGATCCACCCATCTATTTTCTTGGGTCTCACAGCACCTAGGGGCTGGTTCTCATACATAGGGACAGGGCTGTTCCTAAACAGTCAATGGAGCCTGCAATTCTCTGACTGTTGATAGTGGTTGTCCTTTACATTTCTATAGCACTTTACAGTTTAGAGTTTGTAACAGCATAAATTTGATATATCATGGACCGTACCCTTGGCAGTGACCTTTGAGCTGAAGGACACCTCTAAAGAAGACACAACAGTCAGGTCATGTTGCCTTGAGTTCTTAGTCCCTCTTTGCAATACACCAGAACTTGAACATTGTACAAGAACTCTCAAAAGATTTTATAATTCTTGTCACCAAACTTTCCCTTTCCAGTATGTGACTGGGTCTTGTAATGACAAAAGAATTATTTCTCAGCCCCCATATTTGATCTTTGCATCGTAAGTTTGAAATCACTTCAATACCACCAAGCACCTCGGTGGCACAGAACATGGAACATCTATCTGTTAGGGTCCACACAGCAGTCCAAAAAATGTGTTGCTCGGGTGGCGTGCACAGGAAGAGCAGCAAGCTAAGAGAATGAAGGAAGTCACTGTGTCATCCTGCAACCTTGCAGTCCTCCTCTAGTCTCCCTATTGACAGAGCATGACTGGGATCAATTGCAAAGCAGAAAAGTGGTTAGCAGTCTCAGTCCCCACACCAAAAAGCAAAGGGCAGGCTTGGAACTTAATGATAACGGTCTCAGAGCAGTACATATTTATTGTTTGGAAGAGGAACTCATAGTCCCATCCCTGGAGAGGATAAAAATAACCCAGTTCCTACAAGGCATCTCTCATGCTTCCTACAGCACCACCATAAAAGTATTTTGAAAACTGTTATGTATCCATTTAAGGAAAGGTTCTGTGATTATTACTTCTTCTGGAAGGCAGATTTGAATATGCAAGCCCTCTTGGCTAAGATATTAAGAGCTGACTTGCTGATATCTTAGCAGCCATATCTGTAGAAAGACAGTTACCAGCCAGAAACATCACAGTATTCCTGTTTCTACAAAAATGTGAAAATGTTTCTTCCTCAAGAAATATCTTAGGCATTGTGATTTCCCCCACAATTATTTATAGAACTATCATTTGAATATCTCTCTCCTTCAGTATTCTGAAGGAGAAAAATTGATTATGGAACAATATTCTGAAAATCATCAAATCATCTATTGTGTACAAAGTTAATAAAAAGGCATACTGTGGTCGTGGAAGGATTTTCAGAGAGGCAATGATCATGGCATCATAGTGCCTACATGTTTGGCAGTTTGTCTTTGTATAAAGTATCTATTGGTTCTATTGCCCATATCTTTGGTGACTGAGTTTGCACAGATTTAGAGATATAGATTTAAAAGCATCTACATTCTTATCCCAATTATTGACAGCTCTAATATATATGAAAGTCTTTCTGATGTCTTTCCTGAGGCAGGCAAATGCAGTGGTCAACCACAGTGTTCAGAAACTTCCTTTCATTGCCAGATTGGAAGGTCAGCCTAAGGCCATTGCTGTGAACGCCAGTTAAATGAGGCCTGCAGGATCGGTACTACTTGATGCACTTCGTTCTGGGAAGCTTCTTCAGGGTACACAGGGATGCAACAGAGCAGGAAAGAAGGGCAACAGTCGTCTTAAGCTTTCGAAGGCCTGTAAGCGACATTAAAGTTAAGCACAAAGCAAAACATGGAGGCGAGATTCTTTCAAGATCTAAGGGTCACCCTAAATCTCAAACAGCAGGCATATTGTAACTTGGTAAGCGCATCACAGTCCTATCAAGTCCACTCTGTTCCCCTCACATGATGCAGGCATAAAAAGTATCTAAGAATTTAAAATTCCTACGTCCAAATAGCCCATGTTTAAAGACAGCATGATAATTAAAAACACAAACTCTGGGATCAAACAGTCCAAATGCAAAATTGGGTACTTCTTATTCATAAATTGCATTATCTTGGAAGTTACTTAACCACTTAAGCCCCAGGTTCTCGTTTGTAAAATGGGGATAATAATAATAATAAAACATTCTAAAATTAATTGGGGTACATGAAGTGTCACAAGAACACAGTGACTTAAGAACTATTTAAGTGTATTAAGAAAGCAGCCCCTGCTGTGTGCTCCGGAGAGTGGGGCAGTGCTGCTGCCCTCATTCGTCCACAGGCCCCAATGCCTTCCATCTTATTATTCTGCCTTCCCCTAGGTCATTGTCCTCATCCGTTGTGTCAGAGCTGGAATGTGGAATCCTAGCTCACAGGAGTGGAAATCCAATACTGACCCAGAGCAAAGAGATTTTCTTTTAAAGAGATGACCTATAAATGTACTCATCAGTTACATCCACATATGGGCCCTAGCATATACACAGGTTTCAAAGAAAGTTTGAGAAACGTAGCTTCTGGATGGAAGGCCATATGCCTGCTCAACTGGGGTAGGGGTTGAATTTTAATGGGAAAGAAGAGTTTACATCACAGAGTTGCTATGGAGTAAATGAGATGATGCGCTTAGAAGAATGTCTGACATTTATTGAGTGTCCTATAATGATTAACTATGGTATGGCTAAATTTCAAGCTTCCTGATCTTTTCAGTGTTAGTCATTGACTTTCTTTTTTGATTATTAAGAGTTGAGTAGTTTTACAATCATAACAGCATATAAAGTAACAATATGCTATGCATTTGATCATAAACCATAGTTACCCTCATATTGCCCACACCCCCATCTCTTGATTCTTCTATATTATGCACCTACCTAACAAATACAAAATTGACTCTCCTCTCTCTCTCTCTCTCTCTCTCTATATATATATATATATATATACACATATATGTATAAGATTGTGAATTTTACAGAATTAAATGATTGCATACATCATATTTGACTTCTCACAGGGTAAAGAGTATGCTCCATTATTGACTTGCTTTGGTCAATAAAAATGTGCATGTCAGAGGCTGAAGCAGTGGCTTGGCAGTTAAAACACTTGCTTAGCATTTGCAAGGATGTGGGTTTGAACCCCAGCACCACATACACAACAAAGTGTCAGAGCAATGAAAGCCCACATGAAAAACTAACTAAAATT
This sequence comes from Aplodontia rufa, assembly GCA_004027875.1. NCBI lineage: Eukaryota > Metazoa > Chordata > Mammalia > Rodentia > Aplodontiidae > Aplodontia > Aplodontia rufa. The sequence continues at coordinate 24,661 of PVKS010006060.1, forward strand.
TGATTCTCTCTCTCTCCCTCTCTCCCTTTTTCTCTCTCTCTCTTTCTCTCACTGTCCCTCTATCTTAAAAAAAATGTGCATGTCAGCGATGAGTGCCACTTCTGGTCCAAAGGACTAAGAGCTATTCACACTGCTTTCTTCCCTCAGTCATGGTGATCACAGAAAGCAAGTGCCAGTCTGAATCCCTAGGTAAATAGTGAGCATTGACCCACGTCCATACCCGCCACACCACAAAAACAAATAAAATGGACATATAACATAACCAAGAAATAAATGTCTTGTATTAAGCCATGGAGGCTTAATATCTTGGGATTATTTGTTATTGGAGCATAAGCTAGCTCATCTTACCTAATACATGAAGATTTCAGGACATTTGGCCAAGAAGGAAATTTAGAAGTCTCCTTCATGTACTAAGTTTGGAATTTCAATTAAAATCACTAAAAATAAACTTGGAAATTAACTGATAAACTTGTATGTCCTTTAGCTCCTGTGGGGTCATAACAGATTATACTGAATCATATAGACATCAATGATTATGCATTCTAGACACACCAATCTACTTGTGTCATGGTTTAGATATGAAGTGTTCCCCAAAAGCTCATGTGTAAGACAATGTAAGAAAGTTAAGAGGTGAAATGATTGCATTATGAGATCTTCAACCTAATCAGTGCATTAATCCCCTGATAGGGATTAAGTGGGTGATAACTATAGGCAGGTGGGAAGTGGCTAGAAGAGGTGGAACCCTGGGGGTAAGCCCTTGGGGTTTATATTTTGTGCCTCATGAGTGGCACTCTCTCTGCTTCCTGGTACCATGTCCTCAGCTGTTTTCCTCCTCTACACCCTTCCACCATGATGTTCTGTCTCTTCTAGGGCCCAGAGCAATGGAGTTGGCCATCTATGGACTGAGACCCATGAAACCATGAGCACCAAATAATTTTCCTTCTCCAAATTGTTCTTGGGGCTGGAGCGGTGGCTCGATGGTTACTGCACTTGCCAGACACGTGCAAGGACCCAAGTTCAAACCCCAGCAGCACCTATGCAGCAAAGTCTCGGAGCAATGAAAGTCACATGAAAAACTGAATAAGAATTGTTTCTTTCTCTCTCTCTCTCTCTCTCTCTCTCTCTCACTGTCCCTTTGTCTTAAAAAGAGAAAGAAAGAAAGAAAGAAAGAAAGAAAGAAAGAAAGAAAGAAAGAAAGAAAGAAATTGTTCTTGGGGCTGGAGCGGTAGCTTGGCAGTTACACTGCTTGCCTGGCATGCGAGAGGACGTAGGTTCAAACCCAACACTATGTACACAGCAAAGTCTCAAAGCAACGAAAGCCACATGAGAAACTAAATAAAAACTGATTCTCTCTTTCTCTCGGTCTCTCTCACTGTCCCTCTCTCTCTAAAAAAAAAAAAAAAAAAAAAAAAAAAAAATTGTCCTTGTCAGGTTTTTTGATCAGAGCAGCAAAAAAACTAACTAAAACGTTGGACTTGATATTACATTGTAATACCATGTTCATTGGTTGCCAAGGTGTTCTTTGCATGTCTGTGTCTGAAAGCAGACTGACATTTGTAATGTTCTGATTCACCTCCCCAACGCAGGGAAGGTTGCCATCCAGTCACAGCTGTGGAAATACCGACATTAAGGATGGGCCATGAATGAAAATGGAAGTCCAATGAAAAGTCCCATTTTGCATTTCTTCAATTGAGGATTTCAGATGAAATTGTGTTGGCAAATCAGAGAATGTCACATGGCTATAAAAGATGATATTCTCTTGTTAGAATCTAGACAACCAGCAGTATGAGTAGCTTATTAGGATAACAGACATAAAATAGCTATAGCTGTTACTTATCATTGCTGACCATGTTAAATGGCAGTATATTAACTGCTTTACCCATGTAATTCATAATTCCTTGCTTAAAACTCTTTAGGAAGGTATTCAGGTATTTACAATAGAGGAAACAGGAGCTTATAAAGTTACATAGATATTTATTTCACCTTGCATGCTGATGGGTTATATAAAACGCCTAAGGCCAACAATTCTTGAATAACGTAATTAGAATTTAAACCCAAGCATATGACTCCAAAGCTCATTTGTTGAACCAATAAGCTGTACTTCAAAAAATCTGCAGAAGCAAAGAAACAGTAAAGTACACAGGTGAATCAAGGAAGGATTCTTTGAGACTTGGATCTTTAGTTGATAGAAATTGGCCACAGAGTAAAGGGGAAGGATATCAAGTAATAGGAAAAGTTATGCTTCTCTCAAAAAATTGATATTATTAATATTATATTCACTGTGCCTCTTACAACTAAACCTTTTTATTGGCTGCCAGGGAATTAAGAGTCACATTTATAATATTTCTTTGGCAACTATCAACAACCTAATGATAAAAGCATTTGTGTAGTAAATGAACCTTTATCAGAATCCCATTCCCACTTTTCCTCTTTACTCAATTACTCAGTCTTTCCATTTTTTTATTGTATTATTATTTCTTTATGTATATGCTCAGATCCTTCTTGGAATATTAATTTATTAACAAGAAAAACAAATGCTTTTGGGGGCTGGAGCAGTGGCTTAGTGGTTATGGCACTTGCTCAGCATGTACAAGTACACAGGTTCAAACCCCAGCACCACGTACACAACTGAGTGTCAGAGCAACAAAAGCCATGTGAAAAACTCAATAAAAATTCATTCTCTCTGTCTGTCTCTCTCACACTGTCCTTCTGTCTTAAAAAAAAAAAAAAGCTTTCATTGTTTCCTAAGGTCTTCCTCAGATTCATTTTGTAACAATAAAACAAAAATGTGAATTAAAAAGTGAATAAAAGTATTTCCCTCCCGACACAACTATGGTTTCTTCTTCAAACATAGAGACCATCTGTCTGTTTAGCAAAAATTCAAAAGTTTTATAACACTCTCTGTTGGAAAGACTTGCGGGGGAGGGACAGACAGTCTCCAATAGAGCTACTAGAGGTTTAAATTAATAAACTCTTATGGAGGACAATTTGATAATAGTTATCAAAATCACAAAATCATAAAACCACTGACCCAACATGGCATTTGTATACTGGTTCCCCAACAACATAACAAGTACAATGTTATTTACTTCTGCTTCATTTCTAAAAATAGGAGATTAGAAACAAAATTCGTGTCCATTAATAAAGGAATGGTTGAATGAATTGTTTCATTCCATTCCCAAATGTTTTTTATTTGTTTCTTTTTTTGAAGGGGGGGATGTTTGGTTTTTTTGGGTACCACAGTTTGAACCAGGGGCACTTAACCACTGAGCCACATCCCCCACCCATTTTTATTTTATATTTTGAGACAAGGTCTCACAAACATTTTCTACATCTCTACAATGCTCACAGTCTATGGACACTGGACCTTTGATGGCTTGCGTTTGAATTGACCCCATCACAGTCAGCGTCAGTCCCCAGGCCACTTTGCCACAATGCCTACTCACTGCCACGTCAGTGTTTCCTACCTCCAAGGGTCACTGACAGTAAATGGATTGCTAGTAAACAATATCTGCACTGTTTTCATTTATTCATTCAATTCATTCATTCAATTTATTCATTCATTCATTCCATTCCTTATCTATCAAACAATCACAGCATTTACTCTGTGCCGAGTTCTCTGCCAGGCCCATTTTAGGGCAGAGAGACAATATACGTATATGTGCAGACAACAGAAATCCCTCACTGGTGAGTGATGAGTCAGAAAATCCATGCTCAGTGTACAACTATTAGGCCTAAGATTCAGATGCAGGTGCAGAAAAGACAGCAATTAAATTCAAACCGTCATTCCTTTCATGAGTGTGATGATGTAATGTAAGTGGAATTCAATCTGAACAGTTAGAAATTATGCAATTAATTATATTTGTCTTCTATTGCAATTACTAAGTGACCCAATGCCATTATTATAGCATTTGGAAGCCCTGACAATGGTGGCTGTCAAAAGCTAAGGCTTTAATGTTCTGCCAGCTCATGGGCCTAGTGTAAATTCAGCTGATATGAGGCAGGAGGTGACTAAATCTAATGTCCCGGTCTACCACTCCCTGGGGGATGTTTGATGGTGTTACAGGAGAAGTGTCATTATGCTTTCCAAGTGGAAATGATTTGAATTCAGTTTATACTCCAAGCAGGAAAGGTTTGCCCTGCACTGAAGAAGGCTATGGTTGCAGAGAGACTATGACCACCTAAAAGCACAATTTATCTCAGGGACCGCTTCTAAGTATCTCCAATGCTCAGTTGTGTGTGTGTGTGTGACATTTTCTTGATGCTTTTATCTGCTGTTGGGCACCTAGACCAGTTCTATAATTTGGCTATTGGGAACAGAGTGATTTTGACAGCATTTTGGTGGATTTAACACCTGAAATTCGTTCATTCAGTGAACATTTATTGACTTCCTACCATTTGTCAAGTACGGTGCTTGAGTCTGGAGCATATAGGAATTAACAAAACAACTTTTTGTTCTTGCCTTCAAGAATCCTGGAGTGCACTCGTCGAGTGAGGGGCATCTGGGTTGGTTCCATAGTCTAGCTACATTAAATTGAGCTGCTATAAACATTGAGGAAGCCACATCACTATAATAC
>PVKS010006060.1:29337-80917 GCA_004027875.1 Aplodontia rufa
TCTAACTCTTTTGGGAAAATACCCAGGAGTGGGATAGCTGGGTCATAAGGTGGTTCCATCCTTAATTTTTTGAGGATTCTCCACACTGCTTTCCATAGTGGCTGAACCAGTTTGCAGTCCCACCAGCAGTGTAACAGTGTTCCTCTTTTCCCACAGCCCCTCCAGCATCTGTTATTGTTAGAATTTTTCATTTTTGCCAACCTAACAGTCATTCCTCCACGAGATACCCATTTAACTCAAGAGTTCTTCTGGGGGAAACTGCAACAGGTGAAACCCAAGGTGGTCATCCATGTTTTGGCATTACCCCTGGATAACAAAGTATTTATACATTGGTTACTGATGTTCTGATAATGTTTCCCCCTCAATTGTATCTCTATATACTTCTAATAAAAAAAAAAGAATCCTGGAGTCTACCTTAGAGTAGAGGAAGGGGACCAATGGGAGGGAGGAAGGGTGGGGACAGGGAAGCACTGGGAAATGTAATTGAGTAAATTATGTTGTGTCCATGTGCGAGTATGCCACAATAAATCCACTATTATGTATAACTGTAATGCACCAATAAAAACATTAAAATGCTTTAAATTTTTTAGAAAAGAATCCTGGAGTCTAAAAGGCTGAATCTTTCCCTGCCAGGTGCTCCCCCATTCTGTGATATGCCTACATCAGCCACACAAAATAGCCATCTGCTGTTAGCCCTTATTGGTGCCTTATACCCTGTGAAGAGCTTTATAAATGTGGCTCGGAATGCTCACATTAGACCAGATGCTGATGTTCTGCCCTGCTTCCAATATGTCTAAGCATTTTACATAACACAATTGAAAATAACAATGACCACTGCAGTGCTTTGTACCCTTGGATGAAACAAAAACAACAGTTTCATAGTATTAGTAGTCTTCTGCTACATAACAAATTACCCCCAAACTTAGCAACTTTACAGTAAATATTTATTATCTCATTTATTATTTCTTCAGGTCAAAAAGACCTAAAGAATGACTTAGGTGGATGATTCTGGATCTCTCTCTCTCTCTCTCTCTTTCTCTTTCTCTCTTTTTCAATCTTTCTTTCCATACCACACAGATTGAACCCAGGGGGACTTAACTACTGAGCCACATCCCCAGCCATTTTTGTTCTTTATTTTGAGACAGGGTCTTGCTAAGTTGCTTAGGGCCTTGCCAAGTTTCTAAGGCTGGCTTTGAACTCACAGTCCTCCTGCATCAGCCTCCAAAGCCACTGGAATTACATATGTGTGCTAATACACCCAGCTTGGATCAGGGGGTATCTGGAATTGTAGCTAAAATATTATCTGGGTTGCAATAATATGAAGGCTTAACTGGTGCCGGAAGACCTGCTTTCAAATGTCCTTGGTCACACATTTGATGTGGTCATGCTGGCAGATGGCAGGAAGTCTGTTTCTCACCACATGGATCATCCCACAGAGCTGCTTGAGTGCCCCTATGATGTGACATAACACAACAGCTGACTTTCCCCCTGGGAAAATGATCCAAGAGCCAGCAAGGTAGAAGCCACAATGCCTTTTCTGGCCTAATCTCAAAAGTCACATGCGATCTCTGCTGCCACATACTATTCTTTAGAAGCAATTCAGTAAGTCTGGCCCACAGTCAAGTAAAGAGAAAATAGGCTTCACCTTTTGAAGTGACATTTTCAAAGAATTTGCAGACATATTTTAAAACCAGTATGATCATCTTGTATGTTTCTAGTTCCTCAAGTAATAAATCTTGCATAATTCTGTAAACCCAGAATTCTCTAACAAAAACAATCATGTCTCCCACTTTGCCTATGCTGGTGTCTAAAAGTATATTATGACCTTGTGGATATCATAATCCAATGAGCATGTTGTTGCTTTCATCATGAATTGGTGAATGCTTGGTAGCTGATAATTTTTTCAGGTTTTCCTTAAAATACTGGTTGTTTTTCATCACCCATTGAGTACATCTGAGGTCTGACTCCCCTGCACTCTTTGCAAATGAATTTTTATTTTCTTTTTCTAAATACCTTAATCTTGATGGTTCCTTTGGCAATGTCTAGACAGAGCTTTCCACCCTCCAATCCCTCCTGCCAACCACACAGAAGGATATTGTGAAGAAATGGGGGACAGGCTGTCCCAGGCAAGGCCAGAGAGCTGCAGACACACACACAGCACCATCTAGACCGAAGTTCAGAGGCTCTTCTCATCACACTAAGTTCTCTTAGCAAGGGAAAATGGGAATTGGAATCAGAACCTGCAATTCATTCTTTATCATTCCCTGGGGAAAATATGGTGAGAAAGCTACCCAGAGTTCTCATTAAAAATTTCTCAATAAGTTCATTTGCTGCCTTCAAAGTTAAGAAACTTTTCCAGAGTTATTATCAATTGTTCAATGCCCCTGGTAGTTCTTTCCTGATTTTGGTGGTCAGAGGGGAACAGGGATAACAGGTATGTGACATATTCCTGGCCATCTCTCATCCTTTAATAGCTTCTCTATATTTGAGTGAATCCCAAATTTGAATCCCACCACTCAGTGGAATCAGAATTCAAATTCTGAGCCTCCCAGCAGCTAAGCCAAGGCAAATGATGCAGGCTCCCCCAAGAGTCCACTCAACAGACACTACAGCCTTAGATTTCAACCCAGAAGTAGACGAGAGGAAAGAGGCTCTGCATATAGCTTCAGTGTTTGGTGGTGCAATGATGCTGGAAGCCTCTGTTTCTCAGTGGTGGCAGCAACAGCAGGTGCCGAGTGTTTGCACAGTTGAGTGCCTGGCGCAGAAGTGGCTCAGTGGAATGGCAGCCATGACGAAGATGCCAGGTTCCTCGGTGGCTGGATGAGGCAGCAGCAATAGAAGCAGTTTCCTGTTCAGGCCCATCCTGTTGTTGTCACTGTTCAACACTGGCCTAGCCGCAATCCTGGTTCTCCAGCTGTCCTCGCAGCTCTCAAGCAACCCAGTCACCTGTCATAAGTCAATCTGCAGCCACTCCAGCTAAGGATCCTAAATAGTATGTTCAAGGTATGGTCTGGGTTAATCGCTGTCATTTTTCACAAGGGTCATATCCTGCAGTAAGGTAAGCACCCAGGCTGTACCAGAGCTGCCCACTTAATTCCCACAGCCTTTCACAGACTGATTAATAACTCCAAATTCTCTGGATCAATGTCACATCCTTTATAGCAAAATCACAATTGGCACTTTCTAACATTTTAATAAGGCCTATTGAAGGCCCTAGTAAATCTAATTTCCAGAATATATACATATCATATTGTTTTGTTGGAAGCATTTTAGATTGTACAACAACTAAATTTCTTAATTAAAAAAAAAGAAGGCCCCAAAGCCTTAACTGTGAGCATGAAAGCACTGTCTCTCCCAAAAAATAAGACAAGCTCTGCCTTCAATCCCTAAGCACCAAAGCCTATGATCCCCACCAACAAAAAGAAGACTGCAATTGTAAAGAGAGAAAAAGTGGGTGGTGCCACGACACCTCTGCAAGCAGATTTTCAAAATGATCAGTAACTGGTATAACTTAGGCACATTCCATTAGTGCTCGCTCATTCACTCTATCTAGCTTTGTATTTATAATGTCTTCCTCTCTAGGTGATAAACTCCATAAAGGCTATCATCTTGTACGTTTCATTCATCTTCAATACTTGACATAAGGCCTGACATATGTAGACACTTAATATATTATTGTTGAACATAAGAATAAATGAATGGGGATGGAGAGGTGGTTCAGTGGTTACAGTGCTTGCCTGGCATGTATGAGGACCCAGGTTCAAACCCCAGCACCACATACACAACTAAGTGTCAGATAAACAAGACCCGCGGGATAGAGTGGTGGCTCTGCAATTACGGCACTTGCCTGGCATGCATGAGGACAGGAGTTCAAACTCTAGCACCATGTACATAATGCAGTGTTAGAGCAACAAAAGCCACATGAAAAACTAAATAAAACTGATTCTCTTTTTCTCTCTCTCTCACTGTCCTTCTCTTTCTCTCTTTAAAAAAAAAAGAAAGAAATGGAAAACAAGACCCAGATGAAAAAATAAAGTTGATTCTCTCTTTATTTCTCTCGCCTTCTATCCCTTTCTCTTAAAAAAAAAAAAACTAATAAATGAATGAATGATTCCTTTGGTTAGCATAATGCTTAATGATATACGAAATGTCTTTGCACCCATGAGCTTTGATCCTCACAGCCCCTCTGGGAAGTCAGTGTGATTTTTTTCCAATTTGCAGTGAGTAAATACGAGCTCTTCCAAGGCTCAAAGGCCAGGCTAAGATATTCAGCTACTTAGTGACCCCAAGCTCTTCTGATGACCAGCCCCAATCTCTTTTCATTAGCATCTTCCCTTTCATTTCAGTTCTCTTTCAGATTTCTTTTTCTAACCAAAAGTTCATTGAAGGAATCATTTAGATCCTTCCGTCTGTAGGCATGGGCTCTCCCACCCAAAGAGTTTCAGAATACAAGATGCTGTAGGAAGAGAAGAGGATGCTCAACTGCAAAACATGTCTACAGGAGCCATGTAGATTTGTCATAGAAATCACTCTACTCTAAAAACAACTCTTTTCATGTCTAATTGCTATGGAGACTGATAGTATACATATTAATATTAGGACGCATTTTGTCTGCAAGTAGTAGGAAGTTAATCAAACTAATATGGGCAAGAAAAATTAATTTTGGAAGGACACTGAACAGTTCTGATGAGTCACAGAGGAACTGATCAACCATACCACAGATGAGCAGGTATCCAGGAGTAGTTGAGCCTCAGGGAGAACTAGCACCAGACTTTAGGGCCATCTGGAATCTCTTTTTCTCTTTCTTGTCTCTGCTACTTTCTGTGGACCGTCTCATTCTGTTACTGTTAAAATGATGCCTCAGCATGGCAGGAAAGATGGCAATAGAAGTTCCTAACTTTATATCTAAACTTGAAGACATTTCACAAACACTCTTGTCCTTTGACCCAATATCAATCAATTGAGACCAATCCAGAGTGGCAGATTGAATTTGTTGACTTCAATACTTCTTGTTGTGTGTCCCCCACCCTCACGTGATGATTGACTCAGCCATATAGTTGATATTGGTCAATAAAATGTGCGTGAAAGCAACGGCATAGGATTTCCACACCTATACCTAAGAATCATCAAAGTGTCTCAACTTGCCTTCTCGCCCTTCTGCCATTGCTTTGAGAAATGCTTTCCCCAGAGTCTCTTCCTTCAGTCTGGACTCCAGAATAAATGTGCATTGAACAAAGCCTGCTCAGCCATCTGCTGAGCTGCGACACAAATTAGAGCCACTCTAACTGCCCCTCAGACCCAGGAGTGAGAATAACTGATTATAATTCTAAGTCACCCAAGTTCTGGTATAATTTGTTAAATTGTAAAAGTTAACTAATAAACCCAATTTTATTAATTGACAGCCACCACACCAAAAATCTGTGCCCATGGGTATGATCAGGAGAGAAAACTCTCTCTCCTACACAATGTATGTTTTAAAATGAAGAAGGAAATGATTCTCAGAAGAAAGGTGTCACCAGAGTAAGGAGAATGTTAGGCACACAAATCAGTAGGGATATAGAGTCTGGAATTTCCTAACTTCCATCTGCATTATTTTATTCAATAAACACTTAATCCAATGAATTACTTTTTTCTCACCTAAAACTCCCCTGCAAAAATTTAATAAGATATTTTTCTAACTTGATGATATTCAAAAAATACCTGGAACAAGAGGAAGACCACATGTTTCAAGCAAAATATTTATTACTATGAGAGGTAAAATGGAAAGACAAAGTAAGACAAGTTGGAAAGGACAGGAAGCAAAGAGACCAGGGTGAAATGACAAATGAATCATATATAAACACCTGATCTGGAGCAGCACACAGATGGCTGGTCTAATCTTGATCACTTTTGCTGCATCCTACTGCTTACACTGGAAGAGTACTTTGCAGAAGAATGTTAGTGACATCGTTGAAAATTAGACCAAGGGAAAGCAAGACCACTAGGAAGCACAAAATGGCAGGCTTCGCTGGTATTTTTCCTCTTTCTTAGAAACCACTGACTTACCTTCCCTCATTGCACACATCACCACCAACAGAATGAAATGGTAATGACAAAATGGATATTTAGAGTTGACATGCATCCTATCCCTAAGTTGTTAGAATAGCTCATTCATTACACCAGAACTTTTCTCTAACATGTTACTAATCATTTGTGAGATTGAGTCCTCTATGTGAAGTGCACCACATGTCCTGTCAAAATAACTTCTTCTAGCTGTGTAACAATTGTGGGTGGCCCGTGATCACCTTGTCAGAGTGTCTTTTACACCCAGAGATGGTTGCCAGATTCCACATTGCTTGCTACCCAGCCCTCCCTCCCTCCCCGCAACTCATGTTCCACATATCATCTTCCTTCTTTTTTTTTTTTTCTTTTGCTGGCAGTTGCTGGCCAAATAGCAATTTGCAGTTATTTATGCAGCTTAAACCCTATTGTCAACATCCTTATCCTCAATACACAACCACTGCAGTGGTGTGAGTTGGGCTTTGTGGGAGGGAGATGGGCTGAGGTTAACAGAAGCAAGGCTTCCTAGGGTCCTCAGCCAAAGCACACATTGTTGCGGAGCTGCCTTTTCTCCTTCTCGCCTCTCTTTGGGGTGGATTTTCATTTGGAATTAAAAACAGATCACAGCTTGTTGTTTGTTTGCTATTGTCAGGTCAGACCCAGTACTCAGGGAGAGGATGGTATCATATCACTGTGTGCATAGAATTTTCTTGGCAATTTAATAGGGATGATGGAATTTGTCTGCGTTTGTATAGCACCTTCTCTCCTGGGCTGTCAAAGGCCTCCCAAGAGAAAACTTAATCCTCCCAGCAGCTGGAGAGGAAGACAGGTATGGTATGGGACATTGTGCCCCTCACCATCTCAAGCCTATTTAGAGGATACAGTTCAGGAAAACTAAAAGCAAGTGGAAGGACAGAGGTGAGTGCCAACACTTCCTTAAAGGACCACAGATGGGGCCTCTGTGCTACCCATAGAGCATGAATCCCCTTTGGGGAGAAAAACTGCAAAAGGACACTCCTTCCTCTGAGCTGATGTAGACCCATGCCAAGGCACACAGTTTCAGCAAGGGAATGCGAACAGAATTTAAACACCCACTTGTCCCATTAGACAGGCACTTTTAGACCTGGCACAATTGTGCAGGTTGACCCTGATTTCTTCACCAAATGAAGCAAGCTAGGTCAGAATCTCTGCCAAAGGGACTAGCTATTTCCTTCACTACAATGTTGACCAATTGAGGAGCCCACCAATGCCTTAATATCTAAGTCAAAAACTACAGTTGAGAAACCTCTAATAGTCTTTGCAAATTTTAATTTCTCCTCATTTATTCAACAAATATTTACTAAGCACTTATGTTCAAAGAGTAATAGCACCTTTCTTCCCTTTGAGAAAACAACAAAAATTGCAATAAATAACCATAGTTGCTGTGGGTACCTTCTGACAAAGTACCCAGAGATTCTTACCTCCTGGTTTTAGTGCCACTGCATAATCTCTCCTTGAGTGTGGATTGAGCTTAGTAACTAAAGAATTCTAACACATTCTAATGAATGAATTGCAGCAAAAGTCATGGAATATCATGTCAGTGATCAGGTTACAAAAGTCTGTGGCTTCCATCTTGTTAGAACTCTCTCCTGCGTTCTCACTTCCTCCCTTGGATGTACGAATCTGCCATATCGTGAGCCTCTATGGAGAAGCCCACATGGCCAAGAACTGAGGAAGACCTCCAGCAAAGACTTCTGAGAAACTGTGGCCTCAGGCCAACAATCCAGGAGGAATTAAATTCTGCCAACAACCATGTGAGTAAGCTGGGAAACATATCCTTCCCAACTGAGCTTTGATATGACTGCCCCTGGTGAAAGACCTAGAGCCAGGACCCAGCTAAGCCCCACCCAATTTCCTCACCCACAGAAACTTATGAAATTATAAATGTCTGTTAAGGCACTACTCTTGGGGAGGATATGTTATGCAGTACAAAGCTGAAGTCACAAGGTTATAGCCCAGGCATTGGCCAGAACTGCAGCTCATCTCACGGCTCGATTCCATGAACAAGGAAGGATCCATTTCCAAGTTCATGCCCAGGGCTGTGGAAAGAATTCATTTCCTCAGAAGTCATTGAACTAAAGGCCTCAACAACTGCAATCCTTTACCACATGAGTCTTTCTGTAGGACAGCCATGGCATGACAGCTGTCTTCCTTTGGAAAAAGCAAGTAAGAGAACAAAGTGGTTAAGAAAGACAGAAGCCAGGGTGTTTTTGTAACCTAATCTCAAAAGTAACATCCCATCATTTTTGCTGTTTTCTATTAAGTAATTAGGTTTAGCCCACCCCAAAGAGGAGGGAATTCCACAAAGACATGAATACCAAAAGGTGGGATCATCATCACCAGAAGCCATCTTAGAAGCTGCCTACCATATTGTTATGGTTTGAATGTGAGGTGTCCCCCAAAAGCTCGTATGTGACAATTTGGGAAGGCTGAGGTGAAATGATTGGGTTATAAAAACTTTAACCCAATCAGTGAGTTAATCCCCTTATAGGGATTAACTGGCAACTGTAGGCTTGTAGGGTGTGACTGGAGGAGGTGGGTCATTGGGGGCGTGCCTTTGGGGTATATATTCTATATCTGGCATGTTCTTTCTCTCTCTGCTCTGCTTCCCCATGTGACGCCTTCCTGCTTCCTGGAGCCATATCTACCGCCATGATGTTTAGCCTCACCTTGAGCCCTAAGGAATGGAGCCGGTCTTCTATGGATTGAGACCTCTGAAACTGTGAGCCCTCAAATAAACTTTTCCTCCTAAAATTGTTCTTGTCAGGTTTTTTGGTAATGGCAATAGAAAAGCTGACTAAAACACACATCTTTTCCATCACTCTCTCACCCCATCCGTTCTCCAGGGCCTCCTTAGGCCTTGGAGATTATCTCTTCCCTATTATCTATTTATTTGTACACGGCCTTTGCAACTCAAATACGAATTTGGCAAAGCCTCTTAATGAGAGGCTACTTCCTTCTATTGTCCCACCTGGTACTGAGAACCCTGACTGATATTTCTAATCATGTTGTATTGTATCATATTCCTATTGAAAAATGTCCTCTTGCCCCCAAATTCTTCTTCTATCATTGAAGACTTATCTCAATCTAAACCAACATATCTTTCCAGTGATACTTACCCCTTATACCCTGCCATCCATGTAAGTTTAATAACAGCTAGCAGCCTTCTTCATGACTTTGTTCTCACTGTTCTTTCTATCTGAAATATTCTTCCCTTTCTCCCTATCAGAATTCTCCCCAAATTTCATGAGTCAGCATAATACCTTCTTGAATCCTTAAAAGTTATGACAGAGTACCCTGGACACGGCTGGTCAAGGAATCCATACGATAGCCTGGTTTGGTCACTGTGGACCCAAATGGTGGCCTCTTCCTCTTCCCAGTTCTTGAACCATCCCTTATGCACTGATTCTCTATTGACACTTATCACAGACCTCTGTTAGTCTGCAGAACCAATTAAAAATGAGTGTCACCAATATGATAAAAGATGTAAACAAGTTAAAATTGAAGAGCGAAGCTGAGATATCTAGTTTGAGCAGAGTATAATCTACCATTGACCATGGTCACAGTATGTTCTAAAGCAGGTCTATCAACTTTTCCAGGATTCCATTTTTTATTATTCTACCTTCAGTGCCTCATCATTATAAGCCCAATGAAAATCTTGTGATTTACATTCATAAGCTTGCAATTCTTTCTTAGCTTCACATGTAATGTAGTATAAAGAGGGCTCCTCTTCAAGTTTGAAAAAGGGAGGAAGAGAGGTTCCAATATCTTCACAATTTCTTGAGATTAAAATGAAGGATATAAGAATGGCTGTAAATATAGATATTTGTGTGTGTGTGAAGTGTTATGGCATACAGGGAAGGTGCTGAAGGTCTAAATATTCTCTTTCATGCATATCACACAAGGGATACCCAAAGAATGAAATAAAGCTCAAGGAAAGGGAAAATGTTTTTGGTAAATTGAATTGGTAAGTAATTAGGGAAATTTAAGAGAATAAGATTTCACTCACAGACAACAAAAACTACCAATTATTATTCACCTACTAATTACCTTGGGTTATTATCCTATCAATCATCACAAAAACTCACTTTGTGAAGGAAGGAATAGGGAAAGAAAATGAAGGTCCATAGAGTTTAAATAATTTGCCAAAAAGTCATAAGCCAGTAATTGGGGAGACCACAGTTCCAACCACACCATGGCTGATTCCAAATCCCATGCAGCCTCATCTTTGGGCGTCATAGCTGGAAACATGGCGTCACTCATGTACAGATGGCAGCATCCTACTACTTTGCATGGTTATCACTGGGGAGAAGGCAGCCTCTTTCTTTCTCACTGGTGTTTTAGCAGCTATACCAATCCAACCTGTGCTTATAGGAAAATCATCCTTCTCCACATCTCCAAACGAAATGAAGTGCAGACTAGCCAACCCACTATGAAAATGTAATTATAAAGAGAGATACAGGTGGAAGAATTTGATGGGATCACCTTACCCAACACCAGGTATTCTGTAATCGCATTCTTACTAGCCTTGGGAAAACTCTTCAAATAGATTTGTTTATTTTCATATACGGACTGCCTTCTGAAAGATCTTTCTGGAGATATATAAGCACGCTATATATGTGTGTGTGTGCATGTGTGTGTGTACACATATATATATAGGTTTTTTTTTAAACAGGCTACTTGGAAATGCAAGAGCATTTCAAAATTTGCAAACCTTTTCCCAAAGATGTCTCAGGATAACTGCTTGATTGGTACTTTTTCCTGGACTCTCTACAACCACCTAAAG
The DNA here is from genome assembly GCA_004027875.1 of Aplodontia rufa. Taxonomy (NCBI): domain Eukaryota; kingdom Metazoa; phylum Chordata; class Mammalia; order Rodentia; family Aplodontiidae; genus Aplodontia; species Aplodontia rufa. The sequence continues at coordinate 40,202 of PVKS010006060.1, forward strand.
AATGCCAAATGACAGTGTCCAATTCATGTAATATCTTGACATTAGCCAAGTTCACACCTCTCACCAATCTGTGTTTGCAGAAGTCTGGAGATGCTAAAACTGATCCAGAAAGGGTGGACCAGGGAAATCTCGGTGCAGACTGTGGGCAGAGGGGGGCAGCAGAGAGCTACTGGAGAGGTGTGCTCCTCAGGCGGCTGCCCAGAGGTCAGGTGGTTCTGGTTAACTTGTGGACATTTGCAGGAAGACCCAGGTTCAAGGTCAATAACTCACCTGAATAATTAGTTCAGCTCAGCAACTTAGCTAGGACGCACAGAGCCCTCCATTTTCCTCACTTTGTACAGAGATCTTTATAAACCGGATTCTGGCCTTGTCCAGAATCTAAAACCTTCAAAAAAGGCATTTTAGTCTATGGCATCCCATGGCTTAAACACTGGTTCCCAAACTTTAGTATGTGTCAACATTCACTTGGTAGGCTTATAAAACACAAATCGTTGGGTTTACCCCTAGTAGTTTCTGGTAGATACTGGATTTTGGAGGGGACTGAAATTTTGCATTTCTGACAAGACTCCAGGGATAATGAGGCTGCTGCTGCAGTTCCTACTGGTCAGGGACTGCCCCTGGTGAATCACCAGCTGGGGACGCGCTGTGCTGCCCACCCATGTCCTCTATAGCTTCTCTTCAAACCACTTGCTACAACTTGCATCCCTTACACCCTCACATAGGTACCTCCACCTGGGAAATTGCTCCAGCTCCAAAGGGAGCCATGTTTTCCCAACCTGTGCCCATTCACATTCACCCTCTCCCCTGATACATTCTTCCTCCATCTCTTCACCTGGCTCCTGCTTACTTACCTTTAGGCCCACTCCTTCCAATGAACTCTCATCATGCTCTGTACTTCATTTCTTATACCATGTCACAAATAACCTTATGTGGTGGCTCAGTGGTTACAGCACTTGCCTGCCATGCGCGAGGATGTGGGTTCAAACCCCAGCACCACATACACAATAAAGGCCACATGGAAAACTAAATAAAGTTGATTCTCTCTCTCTCTCTCACCACTGTCCCTCTCTCTTTAAAAAAATTAAAAAAACAAATAACATTATGTATTTATGTCTCAACTAATCTATCTGCCTTGTGAGCTGGGCTCACAGCTACATACACCATGGCAAATTCATGGTCACTGATCTCATCTGGATACATTTCTCTGATCGCCACCCTCTTCCATTCTCAATGACTATTTCAAGCAATCTTTGCTTCCCTCAAATCTCTAATTGTCACGCCTCCTCTATCACACTCAACAGATGGCCTTGCCTACTCCTTCACAGAGAAAATAGAAGCCACCAGACAGAAACCTCTCAGCTTCCTGCCACCAAACCTCCAAACCCAACAGCATCTGTACCCACCCATCCGACTGACCTCCTGCTACATCGGAGGAGCAGCGTCTGTACTTTCTATGGCTGTTTAAAGGCTGTGGTTCTTCTCCCTCCCACAACCAAAAACTACAAACCTCGCTGTTCAACATGCCCTCTTCGTGTGTCTTCTGCTACTTCCTCTCCTTCGATTCTCTTCATGATTTAAAAAAACATTTCAACCCTTTCTTCTATAAGTAACTATCCTTCTTCCACCCTACGTCACCCTGTGCTTTCTCTCATTCCTGTCTGTTCTTGCCCAGTTACCTATGTACTACTTCATGACTTCTGTTTTCTCATCATTCACTTCTCAAAATCTTCTCTCGCAGGGGTCATATTCACCTTTCTTTCTTTCTGCTCCCCACTTTGGTACCAGGGACTGAACCCAGGGGCCCTCAACCATCAACCCACATCCTAGCGAAGCACCTTTCTGTCCTCCAATGGGCACTTCTCACATGCTCGACCCACAGGACCATTTCCTTCACTTTGAGGATCTCTCTTCCCTTATCTTCTGGGACAACCCAGCCTCATCTCTCCCTATCTGGCTGCTCTTCCTTTAAGACCTGGTCCTCATCTCTGAATTGTAAATGCTGTTATTTTTTGGGGCTCAGTCTTAGACCATCTTGGCTAAAGTTGGCCTGATAACCTTATCCATTCCAATTGGTTCAATTTCTATACACACACCAACCACTCCCTAAATAGGAAAGCTCTCCAGCCCTCTGCTCTCCAGACCCATATAACCAACTGCCCACTCTGTTTCTCCCACAGGTGTCTCATACTCAACTAAATTTATGATCTTCCCCTAAATTTGCTTGTTGGAGGTGCTCCTTATTGAAGGAAATGGCCTCTGGGCACAAGTCCTTGACACCTCCTGACTTCTTGCCTGTACTTCACCAGGTCCACAATTCTTCAATTCCAACAGCCTCCTATCTCCACCACTGCCGTAGTCCACAGCACCATTCCATGTCTCCCAGACTGCAGACACAACCTCCCATCTCCTTGAAGCATCGCTGTCTCCCTCCACTCTATTTCCTCTCCCTTTGCCAGAAGAATCTTCAAAATAACCCTCAATAGCTATCCATCACTGTAGGGATAATTTTTTTTTAAGAAAGAGGGACAGTGAGAGAGAGAGAGAGAAAGAGAGAATCAGTTCCATTCAGTGTTTCGTGTAACTTTCATTGCTCAGACTCTTCACTGTGTACTTGGTGCAGGGGTTCAAATTCCTTTCCTCGCACATGCCGGACAAGTTCGGTCACCTCTGAGCCACCGTTCCAGCCCCTGTAGGGACAGATTTTAATCTTGCCTTGCCTCCTTATCACATTGGCCTTCTTTTGGCACCTCCAAAACACCAAGCCCCCACCCGGCTCAAGTTCTTGTTTTCACACATGCTGCTCTTTCTCTGGGAACATGTGCTTTCAGCCCTTCCTTCTATGCCTGGCAAACCTCCAGGGACCACTGTCTGAGGAGCACCGCGGTGGATAAAGGATTTTTTGCAGGTTCTCTCAATCTTTAAAAATACATCAGACCCTTTCCCTGCAATCTGCTCTTTTATAATAAATAATAGAAAAGTCATTCAAGAGGAAAAATTGTAAATGCAAACAAAATGGAACAGGGTTAAAGTGGTGATTCTCCTCGTTCCTCCAACCCCACTTGGCACAGGTTGTGGAACACGCATATTTTTTTGAAGACATAAAAGTAAATGATGGGGCTGGAGCTCAGCAGTTATGGAGCTTGCCAGGCACGAGCGAGTATGTGAGTTCGAACCCCAGCACCATGTACACAGCCAAGTCTCCGAGCAATGAAAGCCACATGAAAAACTAAATAAAATTGATTCTCCCTTTCTCTCACTGTCCCTCTCTCAAAAAAAGAAAAGAAAAGTAAATGAGATGAGTGTGGCACTTAGCGTATCCTGCTTAGTTCTCTCAACAACTTTAAAATCAGTGTTATTATCTTCATGACAGAGATGAAGAAACTGGGACTCCATGAAGTTATCTCACTTACCTGAGATCACGAAGGTAGACAGCAGCTGAGCCGCAGATCAAATTCAGGTTGACTCCAAATCCCTTAACCTTTCCCTTAGTGGACCCTACCCTTCACATTTCCATTTACCCTTTAGATTCTCCTAAATGTAAACTAACACACGGTAATTTCTCCCCACTCATATAAAAAATGTCAACTGAAATACAGATCTGAATCCATCTCTCCCAAAAATATGCTTTTAGTGGCTGTTCTGTTGTTGGCTTCCTCTTTGAAGCTTGTTGCTGTTCATTTCAAATACATAATGAAAAAGTCTCAGGACTTAAAGAATTATTAGAATCCCTCTAAGAAGATAGCACCCCAAAATAACCATGGTATGATTGTCTTTCTCGGACCACCCAACAGGACTGAATTTTATCACCTTCCTGGTGTGGTTGAAGAGGCTTTTTAAAATTCCACTGCAGTGCTGTGAGACCATACATCCCCCAGGATTAATCACAAATATTTTATAAAGATGAAGTTTCGTTATATCTTTGTTCTTTGTATCTTGGCTTTTGTTAGCGCATTTTAATTAGGATCTGGTATCTGCAATAAACAGTAAACATAAAGAGCTTTGCAAAAATGTATTAGACTGTTTGTTTTCACACTCTAATGCATATTTGCACAATTTTACCATGAAAAAAGGAAAACATGCTAAGCTCTTGGGCTCTATCCCAAATGTCCTGGAATAGAATCCGGAAATTACTAAAAATGCAACCAAACCTCATCATATTCCAGCAATTAACCTAAGAAACAAGGGTCCATTCTCTGTATGAAAAAAAGATTTTTGAGGGGAGAAGTCTGTAGAGGAGAATGCTTCTCGATAACACTTGTATCACACTCGCCAAACCTGCTTTGAAATTTGGACTATTTCCCTTTTTGTGCTAAAAGAGCTTAATAAACAAACTAAGTTGGGTAATGTTTTATTTTTCTCTTTCTGAGTGTTAAGAAAGAATCTGCAAAACAAAGACTAGCAGGACTACTCAGCTTAAAACAAGGGACAAAATAATCACACGTGGTCTCATTTTTAAAAGTAGCTGGAGATTAATAATATCCTTGCTAGATAGTTATATGCTAAAATGAATTATTATTCAAAAGTAAAGTTGTGAAGAATACTGAGGACAAAGGACAGTTTGGGTTTTTTTAATTTGATTATATATTGATCAAAAAGTAACAAAGAAAGCTCCAAGCGTGGCTCTTGTGTATAGTCACTATTGATAGGACACCTTGATAGTATTCGAATGAGAAGTAAAATCTTAAAAGTGTGAGCAATCTGGAGGCATAAAGTGAGCTTTTTCCTTCTATATCTATCCCTTAATATGCTTCCAAATAAAACACAGGATTAAGTAATTTATTTTGTTACATGATTTATTTATGGACTGAAACACAGTAAACAACAGATAAAAGGCATGGTCTCGGGCATCAACTTAAAGGATAAAAATCATTACATTTTATTAGAGAAAGAAGCATAAAAATGCCAACATGAACAGTAAAGAAAAGAAAAGTGTTAGTTTAGAGGTCCCAAGTCTAAGTTATACTTGGTGTTTCTAACTCTCCTTTCGGGGAATAATATGCCTGAATTTAATTAGAAATCTTTTTTTTTTTTAAGATTAAAGTTGTGAAAAAGTTAAAAGGTTGGATCATACAAAAATAAAAATGACTCTGAGGATCTTAGGGAATTTGAATTGATAAACTTAGATTTTATTTCCTGTCAACTGTTTGCAGGAGGATTAAGAGATGTACAGAAATTATTAGTTTTAGATAAAAGCCAGCATTTTATAAAGCAATTAATTTTTCATTAGTTTCACATAATTTCAGCAAAAATAGTTTTGTTCCAATAAAACTATTACATTCCAAGAGGTTACTCTAAAATATAGCTATTAACTTCACATTAATTTAACCAGATTTATAATAGGCTAAACTACAGGCAGGAAAGCAGTAATAGTTTTTTACAGAATATATTAGAATTAAAAGGAAAAAAATTAAGATGAAATATAATTTTACAAAACAAGTCATAAAACTTCTAAATTTCTAAGTATGGTTATGCATTTATTTAAGAGACATTTTCCCATAATTTTCTTAACCGTATAAAATTAATAACATGAATTCTACTTTAAGTTTTTGCATGGGATTTTCTTGGAAATATAAGAAATAGTTATTTTTATTACAATAAACAAAATATATTTAAAGGTTCAAAACAGACTTATTAGCACTGAAAACCTCATTCACAGAGAAATTAAACTGTCCTTCCCAATACTAGAACTACCTACAATGTATCCACAGAATTCACCCTTACCTCATTTAGAGGTCTTTAATCCTTGCTGGAATGACACAGGAGTTCTGAGTAAGGGAGGTCAAAGTCCTGGCCAGAGAATTCTTCTGGTCTATTCGACTCCAAGTATGCTCTATGAATACCACTCCTTGTCCCCATCACCACCAATTTGCTCCAGCCCGGAGCCACCCACCTCCTGCTCACTGCAAAACTGAATCTCTCATACTCCATTCTCATCCTCTCATCTCAATTCAGATTCCACTATGGGGACAGCAAGGATTTATTAAAAATGTAACAAGGGTCATGTCACTTCTAAGCTGAAATCTCCCATTGGTTTTCCTCTCACCTCAAATAAAATCCAGCTCCTTACCTTGGCCTACAGAATCGTGACCTCCATTTCTCTCCAGAGTTACACTCTGCCTAGAAATTTATTCAGCACACTCCTGTGAGGTCCCTTCCATCACTCCACAGCCATTCTATTCATAAGTATTTATTTTCTGATTTTCTGATTTTCCAAATGCTTGGCTCTACAATATCATCTCTTTGCATATGGCGTGCACACACGGGTGTACACACAAGCTCACACACACTGATTCTCTGCTCAGTATCTTTACATTTATGTTTTAAAAAAGAGTGGATCATTAAATGTATAGAAAAACCAAGAGACAGAATAGAAAACAATGAGAACTAATAATAGAATTCAATTAAGTGATAGAATACCAGGAAAATGTACAAAATTCAATTAACCTCCTACATACAAACAATAATCAAGTAGAAATTATCTCCATTCAGAATATCAATGAAAAGTACAAAATAGCTAAGAATAAACCGGGTAAGAAATATGTATAAAGAAAACTCAAAATTTTGGGAGCACGTAAAAGAAGTCTTATGTTATTTGAATTGAACTCTGTTCTGATATCAGAAAATTCTTTGTAGATATATCAACTGGCCCCGCAATGATTCACAAATATTATGTAATACCAGTTAAAATCCTTTTAAGAAGTATTTGGAATAAGATGAAATCATGTTCATATGAAAAGATAAAAAGAAAAGAACCTCCAAGAATGCATTGAAAAGAATAATTGTATCAGTTATCTATGGCTGTGTAACAAATTACCCCAGCTTAAAACAATAAATTTTACTTTTTCAGTTTTTGTGAATCAGGAATGCAAGCTTGGTTTACGTTAACCCTTCTGGAGCATATTCTCTCCCAAGGTCTCAGGTTGGGGTTGTGATCTCACGTGAAGGTTTGACTGGGGTAGGATCCCCTTCCAGGCACATATATGTAAGCTTACTGAAAGGAATGCAGTTCTTCCCAAGCAGTCACACTGGGAGTCTTGATTCCTTACTGGCTGTTGGTTCCTGGCTATATCAAGCTCTTCACAGGGATCATACCAGGTTTCTCGCAAAGCAAGAATTCAAGACAGAGTATTCAGAACAGAAACCATGATCTTCTTGCAAACTAATTTCAAAAGTGACGTAACACCACCTTTACCACATTTTACTCACTAGAGAGTCAGCAATCCAGTCCATACTTGAGGGAAGGAAAGTACCCAGGGGCATGAACACCAAGAGTCAGGGATCAGAGGAGGCCACAAAGAAGTTCTGTACCCCAAGAAGGTAAGGAAATGTGTGTTGTCAGCATCAGAACATACCATGAGGTGAAAATAATTTAAAAGGCAGGTATCTGATGACAAAATGGAACATCCAAGACAAACATTCATAAAGTAATTAATGCGGTAAAATAGTGATCTTAAATTTAATGGGGAGAAGATAGATGATTAATCAAATTATGTTGAGAATTTTGACTATCTACCTGCGGGAGAGGAAATTTTACTGGATTCTCATCTCATTCCAAGTACAAAATAAGGTCTAGCTACTTAAATTGTTTATTATATACATTTGAGAATGGGAATAAGTCTATCGGTAACTTTATTTTGCTAGTGGTGTGTGTGGTGGGGGAAGAAACTGGGGACTGAACTCAGGCTTACTCTACCTTTGAGCCACATCCTCAGCCCTTTTTGATTTTCATTCTGAGACAGGATCTTGCTGAGTTGCCAAGGCTGGACTGGAGCTTGCGATCCTCCTGCCTCAGCCTCCTGAGTCTGGGATTACAGGCATGCACCACAATGCCCGGCAACATTTTATTTCTGAACATGGATGGATATACGTTGGGTATTTGCTGTATAATAGTAAAACTTTTAGTTCACCACACATCAGGCACTGTTATAAATATTACATATATGTTAATTTTCTTGAATTTCAAACTATCTTATAAAGACTCCTCTATTATATCCCCCATTTTTAAATAAGGAAACCAAGGCCCATGGGCATATGTTCTCCTGTATTGAAGATCTATGCCTATTAGTGTAAGCATCTATTGCTACACAGCAAAGAACCCCAAAACTTAGTAGGTTGAAATGACAAGCATGTGTTATCTAACACAGTTTTATGAAAATCAGGAATCTAAAAGCAGCTTTAACTCGTGGTTCTGCTTCAAGGTCTCTCAGGATATCACAACCAACATGTCACCCAGGGCTTCAGGAGACTGAAGGCTCGATAGGGTTGGTGTCCACCTCCACATTGTCTCACGTAGGTTTTTGGTCTGAAATCTCGTTGATTTGTTGCTGGCTGCTAGTAGGAAGCCTCAGTGCTCGTCTTGTGGACCTCTCCTCAGAGACTGAGTGACCTCCTAGGATGGTAGCTACCGCTCCCCAGAAAAAGAAATCCAAGGTCGGAGAGACCCAGTGCCTTTTATGACCCACCATCAGAAAGTACTCTCCATCCTTTCCAGAATGTTCTAATCATTGAAAGCAAATCATGAAAGTAAGATCACATTTTTTTAGTCTTTTTTTTTTTAAGAGAGAGGGACAGTGTGAGAGAGAGAAGGACAGAATCAATTTTATTTAATTTTTCATGGACTTTTGTCTTTATGGACTTTTGTTGTGGTGCTGGGGTCTGAACTCGCATACTTGCACATACCAGGCAAGCGCCGTAACTGCTGAGCAACCGCTCCAGCCCGTAAGCTCACATTTAAGGGGAGGGAAACTAGAGGCTGGAGCAGTGGCTCAGCAGTTATGGCGCTTGCCTGTTGCCTGGTATGTGCAAGTACACAAGTTCGAACCCCAGCACCACATACACAACAAAGTCTTGGAGCAATAACAGAAAACAGAATTAAATTGATTCTCTCTCTCTCTCTCTCTCTCTCACTGTCTCTGTCTTTTAAAAAAAAAAAAGGTGGGGGGACTGCGATGTAAAGGGAACACATTAAAAAAATTGTGGACTTATTTTAAAACCACCACAGCCATGAAATCTGGCTTGAAGTCTGTGTTCTTAACCATGGCATATACTGTCTCTTACATTAACCCTCAGGTCAGTTTCTCTGTGTGAGATTTTTCATAATGTAAAGGTTAAATACAAAATTAAAACTATTAAATGAGGGGTTGGAGCGGTGGCTCAGTGGTTATGGTGTTTGCCTTGCATGCCCAAGTACGGGAGTTCAAACCCCAGCACCACGTACACAATAAAATCTCGGAGAAACGAAGGCCACATGAAAAACTAAATAAAATTGATCCTCTCTTTCTCTATCTCTCTCTCACTGTCCCTCTTTCTTAAAAAAATGAAAAACTATTAAATGAATCACAGGGAAATATTTTCAAGTGTAAGGATGGATAAACTCTTTTTAGCATAACACCAAAAGTAAAAATCAAAAGAAAAACAATTGAAAAGTATGACTACATTAAAAAATAAAAATGTCTACATGTCAAAAAAAAAAAAAAAAATCCAGCCAGGTACCGTAGCATATGCATGCAATCCCAGAAGCTCCAGAGGCCGAAGCAGGAGGATTGAAAGTTCAAAGCAAGCTTCAGCAACTTAGCAAGATCCTGTCTCAAAATAAAAAAATAAAAAGGACTTTGGATGTGGCTCAGTGGTAAACTGCCCCTGGATTAGCTCTCCAGTATCCTCCCCACCCCACGAAAAACACCGTGAGAATGGTAAAGTTCAAATGGAAAGCTTGGGGAAAATACTTGCAAAACATATGACACGCAGAGTTGTCACCCTCAGTATCAGAGAGTGCTTTAAGTTCACTAAGGAAAAGATAAATACATTAATTTATCCAATTAAAAATGAAATGTAATTAAATTAAATGTAATTAAATTAATTAAATGTAATTAAAAATGAAAATCTTATAAAATCAAAATCAAAAACTTATAATTAAAAATGAAATCTATCTTTTCTTTCAGGTTAATAAAAACTAGAAAAACTGATGATATTTTCAAGATCTGGAGGAAAAAGAAATTTCAAATGTCCCATGGGTGTATAAATCAGAACAAATTCTGCAAGGAAGTTTTCCATAGATCCCCGAAACCTAAAGCGATATATGCCGTTTCCACAGTTCCTTTGCCTCTCGCAATTCATCTGAAGAACTAACTGGACAAAGATGCACATGTAAAGATGCTCATCACAGCAGTTTTTATTATACTCAAAAAATTTGAAACAACCTAAGTGTCCAAAAATTGAAGGTTTTGTTAAATAAATGATGGTAGAACAGGGAATGATGGAATGCATTGCCATTAACGTTTTAGAAGAGGATTTACTGACACAGAGGAAATTTCTGAGGTTAAATGAATAAAAGGTGTATTTAAAATGGCATAGATAACATTATCCAATTTTTGAAAGAAAAAATTTTAGACCATCTCTGCAGAGAGCATATGTTAATAGTGTTAAAATGCGATGCGCAGCAAAATGTTAATAGTGTCATCTTCAGAAGACACAATTTGGGGCAACTTTTATTTCATTCTTTCTTTTCATTTTATTTATTTCTGTTTTAAAAATAAGCCCAAGTCATAAATCCCATGTTATCTTTTCAATGACCCCTCTGTCTTTTTCCTTTCTCTGTTACTAAGTGAATAAGTAGTAGTAGAGGCTGGAACCTGTTATCAACAGTCAGTACTCATTAATCCTCTCACCCCTAGCACAGTCTCTATAATTTGCATAATAAAGAAGTGAGTCTGAAATCCCCCGTCCAGGGATCTACAGCCACTTTAATGAATAGACTAGTGTTCTGATTTTAATCTTGAAGAATGTTTAGCAGCACATCTAAAATGAAGACATGATCACATTTAAGCCAAGAGATCAAAAACTCCACCACTCTGAGCCCATCTTGTGCACCTAAAAGCTCATGGTAGCTTTTGCCAGGGTAGTCTATCATGACTCAAAGCTGCAGCTATGTCATTTGCCTCTGTCATTTTAGAGATGGTTAAAAATTTAATTTTGAGTATGAAAAATTCTTATACCGTATACACAAGTCTATAATTAACAGTTAATTATTCATATTGAAAGTTAGCCAGGGACAAATAGACAATCCATTTATTTCTCTATGTTCTAATGGATTAATGTTTTTAATTAAATTAGCTAAACTCTGGCAAAATTTCTATCAAGCAAAACAGTCCAAGAAAACAGGTAACCACTTCTTTGATATTAAAACTGCAGTTCATCTTAATATAAATATTTTTAAAAAGTCAAAAACAACTATATAAATTGTATAAAATAATGAAATTTATTTGAAAGGCAATGGCCAACATAAAGTCATCACTTTTCGAAGGTAGAGTACTCCTAAATTTGAAAAGCAAAGCCTAACTTTCACTGTAGTACACAACTCCTAAAAGAAAATGCTGAGGTTCTGATTTTGAATGCCCCCAAAGGCTCATATATTAAAGATTTAGTTCCCAATTTGACTCTATTGGGAGATGGTGGAAGACTTTAAGACATAGGGCCTAGTGAAAAGTCTTAGGTCATTGAGGTCATGCCCTAAAAGAGATAGTGGAACCCCAGTTTCTTCCTTTTTACCCTCTCTGTTTGCTTCCTGACCACCATGATATGATCAGCTTCTTTCACCACACATTCCTACCACCATGTCATATACCTACACCATGATGGATTTTCTCCACAGAAGAAAATAGCAGAGCCAACTGAGCATGGGCTCAAAACCTAAAATTTAGCCAAAATAAACTTTGAGCTTTTATGATTTGGTACTGTAAACCTTTCTTCTTTTTAAATTGATTGCCTCAGGCATTTTGTCACAATAATGAAAAACTGACTAAAAAAAGACATTCTAAATCTTAATTGGTATGAAAGATGTGATTTTCATTTTCTTTTCTTTCTTAACCAAAAAAAAAAAAAATCTCCACAAATTCCTTAGTGTTATAAGGTAACACATATCAGATCAAATCAACATAAATTTACAAATATTTTAGAAATTATTTGATTGAGTTTTTCATTTGGAAGGATTTTTAAAGATGATTTGCTAATATTTTCGTATATTACTATTGATTAGCTTTGGAAGAGAAGTATTGGATGAATTGCATTCATCCTTTTAAATCATTAAAGAAAAGATTTCATCCTTTTAGAGCTATCAATTCCCACTGAGAACTAACTTCTTCAGTGGTACTAAATAAGTAATAAGAATAAAGTTATAACATCCAATGTCTGATTCAGCACCCAGCGTAATGAGTTTTAAGGTAATGTTAAGTGCTTTGAAATCTTCAGAGAGTTAGAAGGATGATACACTATATCACCCATTTGGGACATAAAGCAATGGGTATTCTATTAGAGATTCTATTACAGATCTATATGTTATTTTGATTTTTGTACTTCACCCTCTCTTACTTTGTCTACCCGTACTTGATGGGAACAATCAGGTTTAAGGAAATCCAGAAATCAGCAAAAATTCTAACAGGCTCAGAAACTGCTTGGGGGTAGTCCTTTCACTCACTGATGTTTAATACAAGCTTACTGAATTGCGTTAAATAATATAGAACTAGGATTTGAAAGAGTAGAAACAAGCTAAGCATCAGATTAGGATTCTTATCTTAGCCCCTGTTTCACTGCCTGTGGGACCACTGGTAGGGAGGTGATGTACCCAATCTGGGCCTCAGTACTCTTGATCCTAAAATTATAGCTAATGAGACAATCTCTAGCTGTAATTTTCTTAGACAATAAAATTATGCTGAGAAAGACCTGAATTAAGAACAAAAACTTGGCTATTAAAGCACATTAAATAATAAATGTACACTGAGAAAGACCTACACCTGAAGAACGGCTAATTAGGGTAGCTTTTGCTACAATATAGGGGTACTTCCTTAAATCCCAACCTATCAACCCCCAACCTGAGAGCATTCCAAGCTCAAACACGGAGAAAACCAACTTCCCTTTCTGAGGAAGAAAAAGCAACCACCTTTAAATACTCATTCATCTTGACTAATGACATATGATATTCACAGCACTTTTAGAAGCATGGAATTGGTCCAGAGCTTACCCATCCTGAGCAAAGAAACTTATTCTTTTTTTAAGTGAACTTACTTGTCCTTATCTTCAAACTACACCCAAATCCACCCCCACATTATGAAAAATCAAAATAAACAAAAGGCTTTCAATAGCAACTTAGTGCAAGATCATGGAGAATTTATTTAATGAAACTAAAGTTGGAGATGTCAATCAATCCATTGTGATTCAACTCCTGGTAGGTTCTGCTCCCCTGAGGTGACAAGGTTGGGCACCATTTCTTTGGGACTTGATAACTGCAGAAAACTTTGCCTCCCCTGAGGCATGCACAGACTTCCTCCTCTGTGAGGGTAGAGGCTTTAATTTGTCATGCTTCTGTCTTACAAGGTCTGTCCAAAAACTTAGATCCAAGGTGGAAACTCACTCACAGCAACCAGGAGAGTAACTTCAGTGAGCATAGTTCCCCCGCCCTTTTTCTGTATCCTGCTCCTCTATTTTATTAACCTTGTTGCTAAGTTGTTTTGTCATAAATCATTGCAAATTCTTTTGGAAAGAGGTGAAGTACAAATAAATACAACTGGAAAATAAGCCTAATGTATAAAAATTACAGTCTATATCCAAAGAACACCTTCCTTCACCGCAATCCAAGGATATCAAAATTAAAAGTGAAGTTATTTGGAAGTGAACAGCATGATATCAGCAAAATTTAGACAAGTAGTAATTTGTTTATTAGAGGCTTCATCAAGTGCCCCAATCCATTTTGCTTTATTAATCTCTTAGGGAAATTTGAGACCTCTCTGAACACTTAGTGTGCTCAATTAAATTAAATATTTTGTAAAAATACATGTTAATGATTCTTAGGTGAGCATCTACCTGCAAAGTGGAACCAAAATTCTTTAGAACTCGAGGCTCTGTATTTCTTAGGGGAATGTTGGCTACTGTGTCAAACCAAAACCGTGTAAAGATCCAAATACAATTGAAGTTTATTTTTTGTTCACCCAAGTCTAAATGAGTCTTTCCCAGTTACCAGGCCTATCACAGCTACATGGTGCTTCGGGTGCTGGGTTCATTCCATCGTTGACTTCACCATTCCCTAGCAGCATTTAGCTACCAGAAAGGAAAACAGAAAATAAAGCACTGGTCTGAAAATACTACTTCACTCAGTTCCATGACTGAGGACCAGTCAGGTGGCCACATCTAATGCAAACGGAGGAGCAGGAGTCAGGAGGTTAGAAATTAGGGCTTGGAAATGTACTGATGGCCAGATGTCCATTTTCCAGTGATGATTCCATACAAATCGTTATGGAAGCAGGGCACATAAATTTAAGTGAACGGTTTGCCTCTCCCTGATATAGATTCATGCCTCTACAAACCCCTAACTCTCCATCCTCTAAGTAGGACATGCACAGAGTGATGCTGGCAGGAAAAAAAGCTGCTGATTAAAAGCAGGTGAGCAGAACCAGGGAGCAACAGAGTCAAGTAGACACCAGCCTGAGATCACACAGTGACAGTGTCCTTGGGGGTGCTGAGGTCCTTGGGACCAGATAAGCTAGATATTCCAGCTCAGACTCAAACTTATTTTCTTTTCATCATTGAAGGCTCTCTGCCCAATATGTTCCAAAATATGCTATATATCTCAGAAAGACTTTTCTTAGGAATACATTTATGAATCAGAAAATCACCTCTGTCAAGTCATAGATTCTGAGGCTTATTCAGGAAATATGGTATCAGCTGGGTTCTGGGCTTAACTTAGCCAATAAATAGCTGTGGCTTTAGACAACCCAATTTACCTCTATGGCACTCAGATTCTTCATGGGAAAAACAAAGACCCAAGGGATTGGACCAGATGGTTGCTAATATTCAACTAAGATCCAGTGGAAAAACTCGGCAATTTGAGAGGCAATATAAAGCTAATTTAACCTGAATACCTTTTTAACTTAATAAATTATACTCTGGCACCAACAGTAAACCAAGTTATTGTAATAAACACATCCATTTATTGAATTTTGAGCAAGTAACGGTTTGTTCAATCCAAGTATTGCCTACAGTGGGGGCTATCCTTTCCATATATCAGACTTCATTTAACCAAATGCCTAATTTACTGCAGCAGAATGAGTGAAGAGTTTAAAACAGGCCTTTACCTTTTTAGAACTGTGACATTGCATTTAATCGAATTACGTGAAACTTCCTATGCAGCTTCCTAACCTCGTTATCTGAAAGGAGAGTGCACCGAGGTTAATTAATCAAAATGTTGTGTGATAAAAGTAAATACTGGGCTTCACCCACTGGGTGTTTTTCAGGCCAGTTAGAATGCCATTCAGTAAACAGCTGAATGCCCGGTTCAGCGAGTGAATCGTAATGAGGTTACCCAAATGGTAGCTTCCCTTAGGGGCTCTCCCTGAGCACTACCTGAGCCAGGAAGCAGCTGCAGGAGGGAAACGAGTTCCCTCTACCCAGGCCCCCAGCAGCACTGCTTGGTAGAGTCCAAGCTTGGGGGACCATCCCAGGCACCTCTGCAGAACTTCATCTGTGCTAATCATGTCTCCCTGCAAGTTGCTCCTAAGAGAATTACCCAACATTGAAATCGCAGCTTGACCACTGAATAGCTAATTATCTGGATTTTGTTTAATTTCATTTCCAAACCTCCGTAAAGAAGTTTGATGCAGTTCTAGAAAGCAAGAGGGCAGTGTGAACAAGGGAGGAGTCCATTCTATCTGGGCAAAGTCAAGGGGAGGAAGCCTAGAAAATGCTCCATAGATCAAGAGACAATAAGACATGCTTTGCAAATACAGGAGGGATAATTTTTCTTAAAATGCATGGGCTAGAGAAACCAGGACCAGGTCATGAAGGACTGAATACAGAAAGCTAAAGAGCTAACCACATCCTGTGGGTGACAGGGTTCTAAGCATCAGAGTAACATAATAAAACTTCACAGTTTGCTGAGATTGTTGTTCTGGCAATAATGTGGAGGATAAATTATGGGCCAGAATGGAAACAGAGAGAGAACTTTGGTACTTACTACAATATCAGGTTACCATGCTGCCCATAGGACAAAGTTCCCAACTAGGAAATAGCTCATCCCCACGGCAGCCCTTCCATGTGTTCACAAGCAAGGGGAAATTTCACACAGGTAAATGTTTCCAATCTGTACCTGGAGGCCTCCAAGCAGTAATGTTCACCAAGTTGAATTTATAAAATGTGTAGAGCTGGATGAGAATACTTTCCTGTTTATTGATTATTTTGAATTACATAGTACCTGGGATAGTCTTTTGTCAGATGCACCTGGTGATTTACATAACTGCTTCTCCATCTATTGGTAAGAATGAGGGGTTATGTACTCTTTTTTCAATCTGTAGCAGACATCAAATACAATAATGATAAATTATTGGAAAAATAAATTGAGTAAGCAAAGAACACATGACCTTGTCCTAATTTTATTCAACAAACTTCAAGCAGCTCCATGGAGATGTCATCCATGTTTCTGAACACCAAGAGTTGGTAGACTGGCACAGATCCATACAGCATACCTTGGGTAGCACCATTCCAGAAGGCCAAAGCACATATGACTACCTCTAAGGACATTCCAGACTCACCCAGGTCCTCCAGCTGAAGAGAGACTGAACAATGATAGCACTGAAACCATTAGGTAAAACTCGTCAGGCACAAGTCTAACTTTGTATCATGAAACAATTTTTTAAACAAAGCAGCATTTCTATGAGATTTGGGTCATTGGGAGTTTCTTTCTTACATCACTTTGCTTTCAGCAACCACTGAGACCAATATTTAAACATGTTAGTCCTGAAGAGCAATACCCCAAAAGAATATCATTAAACAAAGTGACTAAATTAATAATTTATAGACTAACAACTGTGTGAAAATATAAGGCCTGTGGAATGAAAGTAGAAAAAACTGTAATCCAAATTAGAGAGTGCCTCAATTAAATTAGGATCCCCAACACTGTTATTACTTCAGTTAAAGCCGGTAGCACTACAGTGACCTTAATATCACTAATGGTAACTTGACTTGGAGCACATGTGCTATATTTGAAGCACTTTATAGATTCTTGTGTGGATGCCTTCCTTAAGCTTAACTGGTAGAAAGACCTCTTCCCAGGTTTCTCCTTATAATATAATAACAATAAGTAAATATTGAGCTTCTGTTATTCTTCAGAGACTATCTCTTTAAGTATTCCCCCAACAAACCTGTAACACAAGCAAGCGCAGGCTCCTGCTTTGAAGCTGAGAACACTGATGATCATGCTTGCATCATCAGCTTCAGTCAAGCTGGTCCGAAGGCTGAAGATTGCCAGGTTCTTTTTTCAACCTTGAATGAGAGAGAGATACACTCATCCCTGAACTTCACAGGGTAATTAGAACCCTAGCAAGTGCCACAATGTGGGAGAGCCCTATCACTGCACCTATAGCCCCTTTAAAGACTATTTTTTTTCTTTCTGAGTCTGACTTATTTTGTCCAAAATTATGAGAAAATTACTGTATGTTTTCTGTCATGGATGGACACTAGAGAGGAAAAAGGAGAAAATAGAAAGGAGACCATTAGGATAGAAGGGGATAAGGAGAGAGCAGAACAGAGGGTGGGGAAGTGTGAGGGAGTGGAATTGATCAAACTATGGTTTTACGCATACATGAATATTCCATAATCAGACCTACCATTCTGTGTAAATACTATGCATTTATAAAAAGCATAAAAATTAAATATTAAATACATTTTTAGAAAAATGTTTTATTTCGAAATAATTTTATACTGGGGAAAAAGTTGCAAAGGTGGTGCAGAGAATTCCATATAGCCTTTATGCAGTTTTCCCTAATTTTGACATCTTGAATAAGCATAGTATCTCCATCAAAACCGGGAAGTCAATCTTGCTACAATAGTATTTATTAAGCTGTAGACTTTGCTTGAATTTTGCCAGGTTTCCCATTAGTGTCAGTTTTCCTGTCGCAGGATCCAATGCAGGATCCCACATTTGCATTTAGTTTTAATGTCTCCTTAGGCACCTCCAATCTGTGACAGGTCTTCAATTTGTATTTGTTTGGATGTTTTCCCATGATTAGATCAAGAACATGATTTTGAGGGAAACACCTTTTCTGAGTGCATGATGTCAGGGAACATATGTAGATAATATGTCTTACTACTGGTGATACTAATATTTTCTTTAATAAAGAGAGAGGGATAGTGAGAGAGAGACAGAGACAGAGATAGACAGAGAGAGAGAGAGAGAGAGAGAGAGAGAAATAACTTTTTTAATTTAGTTTTTCATGCAGGTTTCGTTGCTCCAAGACTTCATTGTGTACATGGTGGTGGGATTTGAACTCGTGTACTTGCACATGCCAGACAAGTGCCTCAACCGCTGAGCCACCACTCCAGCCCTGGTGATACTAATATTGATCACTTGGTTAAGGTGCTGTCTGCCAGGTTTCTCCACCATAAAGTTACTATTTTTCCCTTCATAATAATATTTTTTCTAATAAACACTTATTTGGAGGGAGATGTTTCAAGCCTTTCAACTTTGACGGGTGGACTTGTTAATTTTGGCATTTGCCTTCAGAGTCAGCACTTATGTAACTGTAAAGGAGAGTGGTGGGTGGATCACGAGCGAAAGAACCTGCTCATTGTAGTGAGAAGGAACAATGGCCTCTAGAGGCCCAGAGAGGAACAGAAGGGAAAAGTAAGAAAAGCTCATGGGGAAGCAGCAAAACCCTGCAGTACCTGGAAAACAGATGATATGCTGATTTCCATCCGTTGTGCATCCATCTCCACGTCACACACTTACCCTCAAGTTTGGACATTGCACATGGCCCTCCGGCTAGAAACCACACTTTCCAGCCAGGTGTGGTGGGAGACTAAGTTCTCAACACGGCGTGTGATCACAAGGTGCTGGGCATACTTCCTTAAGACAAACTTTCTTACCATCAAAGTACTTGCCTTTTTTGACCATGACTCTGGAACAGTGATCCTTAATCATTTTTGTACCCTTCTGGTATTCTAGCAAATCTTCCATTGAGACATTAGCAGAATGATGTTTTAAATACATACAGATACAATGGA
This sequence comes from Aplodontia rufa, assembly GCA_004027875.1. Classification (NCBI taxonomy): domain Eukaryota; kingdom Metazoa; phylum Chordata; class Mammalia; order Rodentia; family Aplodontiidae; genus Aplodontia; species Aplodontia rufa. Next base: position 59,246 of record PVKS010006060.1, read on the forward strand.
TTATAAAGGATACCAATCAAAACGTAATCGTTATTAAAATATTTTTTAAAACAAGCATTGATGCATCACATAGGGAGATCTAGTAAGGGATTCTAGCAACATGATTTTAAAGTAGCAATGAGTATAAACAAAATCTTGAGATAAGTGCTGTAACTAATGTGCTAGGAAAATAACCATGACTTCTGCTGTTGACAAAATCACTAGTCCTGCTAACACTGGTGTGATTTGTTCCCTATAACTGAAGGAAACTCCACCCAAGTTCATCGACATCCTGAATTCATTGACATCCTGAATTCATAGACCCCAGATTAAGAACCCAAGTCCTAGAGGATGTTGGGAGACCCAACAGGAGGAATCTAAGCCCCAGAATGACCCCTGGAACAGAACTACCTACCTGCCTTGGACTCCCACCCTGTTGACCTCTGAATTGTTACTGAAAAAAGAAAGAATGTGGGGCTGGAGAGGTAGCTCGGCGCTTGCCTGGCATGCACAAGGACTCGAGTTCAAACCCCAGCACCAGGTACACAATGAAGTCTCTGAGCAATGAAAGCCCTGTGAAAAACCAAATAAAATTGATTCTCTTTCTCTCTCTCACTGTCCCTCTCTTTAAAAAATAAAAAAGAAAGAAAGAAAGTCCATATTGTTAGAATCACACTGTGTATTCCTTTCTCTGTGTGTCTGAGTTACTGTTACCATTTGGATGTGAGGAGTCCCCCAAAAGCTCAAGTGTGATAATGCAAGAAGGCTGAGAGGGGAAATGATTGGGTTATACCGAGCCTTCACCCGGTTGGTGAATTCGTTTCCTCACAGGGCTTAACTGGGTGGTAAGGAAGGCAGGCACGGTGTGGCTGGAGAAGGTGGGTGTGCCTTGGGGTATGTGTTCGTACCTGGCGAGTGGAGTCTCCTCTGCTCTCTGATCACGCCCTGAGCTGCTTTCCTTCACCACACTCTTCCACCATGAAGCTCGGCCTCACCTCAAGCCCCAAGGAATGGAGCCGGCCTGCTGTGGACTGAGACCTCAGAAACCATGAGCCTCAAAATAAACTGCTCCATCTTAAAACTGTTCTTCGCAGGTCTTTCAGTCACAACAATGAAAAAACCGACTGAAACAGTTACCATAGCTGAACTGCGTTCTAACTCGGTGGTTCTCAAACTTTTTAGCCTTGGGACTGCTTTTACGATCTTGAAAATGACTGAGGAGATTAAAGAACTTTAATGTAGGTAATGTGTGTCAATATTTGCCACATTAGAAATTAAATCTAAGACTTTTCTATTTTTTAATTCATTAAAAATAGCAACAATAAAACTATTACATGTTAGCATAAATAACGTTTTATGAAAAATTGCTCTGTTTTCTGAAACAAAAAAAATTAGCGAGAAGAATAGCCATTGTTTTACATTTGTGAAAGTCTCTTTAGTGTCTGATTTAATAGAGGACATCTGGATTCTCGGATCTGCTTCTGCATTCAGTATATTTTGCTATGTTGATTTAGTTGACACATGGGAAGAAAATCCATCCTCACATAGATATGTAGCTGGAAAAGGGTGCACTATTTTAATAGCCATTACAGGTGACTTTGGGTATTCTTTTTGATATTATACTAAAACTCAACAAGTGGCAATTTCCTAAGAATTAGTTGCAATATGAAATCTGAAACCATATCATTGAATTGGGGGGTACCACGGATTGAATTCAGGAGCATTTAACAACTGATCCATACTCCTAGCCCACTAAATCGCTTAGATCCTCACTAAGTTGCTGAGGTTGGGTTTGAACTTTTGATCCTCTTGTCTCAGTCTCCCAAGTTGCTGGGTTTACAGGCGTGCACCACCACGCCCAGCTTCGATGAATTTTTAATACTAACGCTTACTTGGAAACTCATTGATTTATCTTGCAATCTGAATGGGTCTTTTACCTGTGCACAATTTTGCAATGTCATGAATTGGTCATTTTGAAAATATTAGCTCACTGAGTCATGCTGGCCTTTCAAATATCGACATAATTCATCATATAATGTAAGACATTCGCATTGGTTAATAGCACTGTCGATCTCATTAAAAAAGTTTCTAATATTGGGAAACTGTCAAGCTCATAGTGGTAGATACAAGTCTTCCAAAATTTTAATTCTCATTTGAAAGCTCAAATGTTATCATTGGCAACAAATACTGTCAGTTTTGTCTTCCTTGAAGTGTGACAGGCTTACTTACTTCATTTTTGAGGAAATGTCTGCCAAATAACGTAGCCTGTCTATCAGTCGTTCTTTCAAGTAAAAATGATTTTCCACGAAAAAGTGGCTAATTCAGCTCACAGCTCAAACAATTGCATGAATGCTTTTTATTGAGACAACTATCATGCTTTGTTGTGCAGCAGCAGAACCTTCTGGGCACTTCTCATTTTGTCACCAGAACACTACATGTGCTCAAGGGTTAATATTTAGTTAATAATTTCTGTTGTCTTATCAAGGATCACAAATGAAACAGGCTTTTTTAATTTCCCTGTGCATGCATGGCCAGGAAGAACACAATTACTAGTACTTGATTTGTGCTTTTATCTGTCATTTTTGCATCACTGATGCAAATATCAAAACACTGGAAAGGACAAATGAAGTCAAAGAGTTATGGAAATAAATGAACCTATAAAACACCAGAAAGAGTCTCAAAGACCCACAAGGGCCCAGGGCCTTGCTTTGAGAACCTCTGCTCCGCCTAACCCAATCTCCAAGTCCTAAAGCAGGCAATCAAGCGGATGTGGACTACTCCAGTTAAAGGGCCGTGAAGTGACAAAATATAAGACAGTGTGACTGTGAATGCCCTAAACCACGACCACAGGGCTACCCAATCCCTAAGGGAGAAAGAAACTTGTTCCATTGGCCGTTCCTTTGCAGTCAGCCTCATTAACCTGAGCCTCATTAACCTCCCTGGTTTACTGTGTCAGGGCCTCACCACACTGGTCACAGCTCTCCTGCTCACGGCATGGAAACCTGGCCCTTGTTTTTCTTATTGTTTTTTCTATATAACAGTCCCATTATATCCCACTCCTTTCCAAACTGACTCTGCTTTCTGAAACTTGACACCTCTGTGTGGGTGGTCTGCACCCCACGTGAGGACATGGAGGTGGTTTGTCTTCTCCAGAGGATGCAAGGGCACCATCTTGGAAGCAGACACTGAGGCTGCCAGCACCTTGATCTTGGACTTCCCAGACTCCAGAGCTGTGAGGAATTAATTGTTGTTGTTTATAAATTACTCAGTTCAACAGACTGAAACAATTTCCTGTGAACTTTAAATGAGATCTGCAGGGTGGCTTAGTAGAGTAAGTGGCACATGGTGAGCGCTTGGTGAATGCTGATTACAGTGATACTGTGTCTAATTCTGGACCCTGCTCTCATTGTTTTTTGTCCTCTAGATTTGGCTTTTGGCCTTGATTTCTCCAGTTTTATTATCTCATACACAAATAGTTTCTCACCCTAATTCAGGCTTCAAGGGACCTAGCTGATAGCTTCACCAGGAGGTAATTCCAACCACTAAATCACCATAGTCACTAACTCCATCAGGGCTTGAGACTCTCCAAAGGAATCTTCTAGCCCCAAAGCTTCTGGGAAAATTTCTAATACAAAACAGGGCCAAAAGGTGGAGTTTAATCAGCTGATAACCAGAGTCAGCTCATAAGAAATCACAAAAATAATAAAAGAAACGTGAGGTTGGGAGAGTTCCCTGAGCCTAGACACAGGAACTATTATGGCTTCTCAATCAGTGTCCATGCGTTGCGTGTGGGGCTCTGGAATCAGGTAAAGAATACGACAAGGGGAAATTCTACTCTTGTCATCTTGGGCACGGACAATGCCAAACACTCTTATCGTCTGTACTGCTCAGCCACATTGAAAATCAATCTCTAACTTTAGTTTCTTCTGTTTGCAGCTTGGTAACTCTATGTCTCCAAAACTCAGGTTAGCCACACCTTCACATCTTGGAAGTCACAGAGCCATTTCCTGCTGTAAGCTAGCCTACTATCACTCTCGTAAGTCCTCTTTCATGCTATCATATGCCTCTTATGCCCTGTTCTTCTTCCCCTAGTCAATATCTTGGTAGCCATGTCGATATCTCTGCTTTCTGAACTCCCTGCCACGACAGGAAATGTGACCCTTCCTCCAGAAGCTGCAACTGCTGACAACCTTTTAGACTGCTGCTGCGGATCACCCTCCATAAGCCTTTCCCATCCAGCCATCTCTTTACTTCCGTGGTTTTAATTATTATCCTTGCATTAATGCTGCCTGTTTTTGTCAATGTTCTCATTCTGTGATCAAAAGACCTGACAAGAACAAGGTAAAGGACGAAAAATTTACTTTAGTTCAGTTTCAGATGTCCAGTCCATGGTCGGCCAACTCCATAGTTCTGGGCCAACATCACAGTGGAAAGGTGAGCAGCTCATGACATGACAATCAGGAAGAAGAGAGAGAGCTCTGCTCACCAAGGAAAAAGCATGAATCCTAAAGGCACACCCCCCAGTGACCGACTTCCTCCAGCCACACCCTATCTGCCTACGGTTACCTCCCAGTTAATCCAGCAGTGGATCAATCCACTAATTAAGTCACATCTCTCACAATCTCATCATTTCAGGGAGCACCCCATATCTAAAACCGTAATACCACCAAATCTTTATTTCTACTCTCTTTTTCTCTGTGCTTTTTTTTCATTCTTGGAAATCCCTCAGGTTGTCCCATAGGTGCCTGGAAACGAAATGCTCCAAATGGAACTTCCCGTTCTTACAGTGCAAACTTATTTTCCCCTTACGTTCTGTATTTGCCATGTAGCAAAGAACTGGGGCCTGCTGCTAACAACCAACTGTGCCAAGTGAGTGAGCCGTCTTGGAAGTGGATCCTCCAGCCCCTGGCAGGACTGCAGCTGACCACTGCACCAGCCAGAATCTTGACTGCAACCTTGTGAGAGACTCTGAGCCAGAAGTACTCAGCTAAAATGTCCTTCAATACCTAACCCAGAGACACTGTGTGCTAATGAATGTGCAGGATTGTTTTAAGCCATTAATTTTTGAGGTACTTTGCTACGTAGCAAGACACTGTGGCACTGTGGTAGGCACTGTGGTAGAGTGGTTAACATGACTTCATGAGGCTTAAAGACAACTTATACTCTAGTAATTCTCTCCCATTATCGAAACATTGGCACCTGATCACAATCTAGTACTCCACACCAAATCTTACATTGTCCCAAAATATCATTTGGGTGGGATCAGTTAGCATTCCAGATTCACACCTCTTTTACTTCCTCAGTTCCTATGACCTGCATCCTTTCTATTTTGTTAGCCTGTTCCTGTGATCATGCTGTGGTCTTGTCCTAATATATAACCGGGCCATCTATACAATTTTCAATTCAAATATATAATTTTTTTCCATAATGATTGGTTACTCCTACTTGGTTATTTCCTTATTCCAACTTCCTTAGAAAATCCAGATCTAATAAGCCTCCTTTCCCCCCTCAATCTACCAACCTCTTCCTGATTTTCTTTCTTTCTTTATACAAGTTAGACCTCACAGTTCACCATGTCAACCACCACCTTTCACCCTCATTTATCCTTCTGTAATGTCCCAGAATTGGACACTCTCTCCCATCTCTGCCCTATTCTTCCTTCCAGCATTTGCCTACATCCCCTAAAGATTGCCACATTCTTCTCTTTTAGACAAATCTTAACTATCACATTTGTTTTCAAATAAGGCTTTTCAGACAATACTGTCCGACTTTTCAATCCAGCAGCAACTGAATTAGCCTTTTTTCTTAATATCTTGTTCACCTCTAAGCCCTAAGCCCTGTTCTTCAGCTGCACCATTCTGGAACTACTACCCCAAGATTCATATTTAGCACTTTGATGTTTGAGTCTTTTAAGTCTTCAATCAGGAATCATGTGCTAACACACAAAAATAAGTGCTGCAATGATAATAAAAGTTCATGTTTTCCTTTTGACTTTGGCCACCGGAATCTCAGAATTCAATTTGTTTCAATTTAGTAACTGTCTTAAACGTTATCTGTAGTGTCTATAAAGCTTGATTCTTATTTTTCATTTATAGACTTTCCTCCTGACATACTTATATTCTATTGATGCAGACCAAATGACCAAAAGTTTAGGAGCTTAAAACAGCATGCATTTATTTCTCCCTTTCTGGGGGTCAGGAGTATAAACACAGTTCACATGGTTCTGCTTGGGGTCTCACCGAACTGCAATGTAGGTATCAGCTGGACTGCATTTCTGCAGCTTTCTGGAGTTCAAGGTCAAGGAGTTTCGTTCTATGCAGTTGTGGAGCTGAGGTCTTTGCCTGCCTGCTGAATATCAACAAGGGATTGCTCTCAGCTCCATGGACACCCCTGGCTCCTTGCCACCTACGCCTCAAAATGTGAACATCACTTCTTCAAAGCCAGAAGGAGATTCGCCCCAGTCTGCAAAGACAGAATCTAAGTTAATAAAATATGATAATCCTATCTCTATTCTAACACTTTTGTCACATAATATAAACTAATCAAGAGAGTGACTATCCCCTTATATTCACAGATATTATTCATATTCAAAGGGACAGAATTATGTAGGTCATGTACAACAAAGGGCAGGAATCTTTGTGCCCACCTTAGAATTTTGCCAACTACACCTAACCTTAAGTTTTATTTACTATGTATAAAAACATATACTTTATGAAAAAATTGCATCTTTTCTGGAATGTCTCAAAATAATTTGGGGAATAAATTATATAGAAAATTAAGAAAATGTCATGCATTTCATAGTAAATGTATTCTAAAAACAGCCCATCCCAGTTGTTCCCTTCCCTGTCATCAAACTTCATGCAGTGTGACTTTGCATTTCATCCCAGGGATTCTAAGATGGTCTGTGTCTTGCTTTGACCAACAGAATACATCTGAGGTGACTGGGTGAGAGGTCCTAGCCTACACCTGAAGAAAGCTTGCACGTGTCTGTTCTCTTTATCTTGGAGCAATATGAGTGCCATGGTAGTGAACCCAAGTTTGCTTGCTAGAAAATGAGCAAAAATATTTGTGTGGAGCAAAGACAAGTTCCCATCTTGGCCAATGCTAGACCAATTAGCCTGCAGTTGACACACGCATGAATAAACCAAGCTAAGCTCAGCAAAGCCTGTTCCATGTCAGAAGAACCTCTCTGTCGACCCATAAACTGTAAGAAATATGAGATCATTGTTATTTGAAGCCACTAAAATGGGTGGGGTTGTTACGCAGCAACAGCTAACTCTTATATGTTGGAAAACTCAACAAAGGACTTGACTGGATAGTGGAAGCAAAGCATTCTGAAAACACATAACTCATTCACAGCACTCTCAAATTTCTATTTCATATCCTAAATTACTGCTGCTGATTGTGGGATGTTTTCAATGTGTGCATCCAAGTAATCTTCATTCAAAAGACTGATACGTGACCTGGAGTTCTTTCTATAATGAATAGAGCAATAAAGAGATAGAGAAACCAAATAGCAAAATAAAAATTCTGCTGTTTGATCTACACAGCTCCCCTCCTAGAGAAATGTGTAGCTACAACTTTCTTTGCTGGTTTTCAGTACAGAATTACTTTAAAACAAATCCCAATGTAAGCACTAATCAATTATGTCAGGAAGAAAACAAAGTTTGATCTGAAAAATACTAACAGAATCTAACGGTTTAGAAATAAATTATTGTGACGTGTCCTGTGGCAGTATTCCATCAAATTGCTTAAAGATAAATTGTACAATCAACCCTGGGGTCTCGACATGTGAATTGTCCTTTGGTACATTATCAAAGGCAAACATTTAACTACCTGTTTTTATTCCTCTTTCTTTCCACCTTTTTATTTCTCCTATAAACTTCTCTACCCCCTTTCTGTCTACTAAGAGAATAGAAATTTAGTGAAGTACATAATTCACTTATTCTCCATCATGCACGTATTAGGTGTTTGATCTTAGTAAATTTTCAATTTACTAAAAGAAGCTGTAACCATTCTGGTGTAAATAACTCTAATATTGTATTTTACATTTTCATTCCTTATGAGACAATATTCTTATTCCTTCAATAAATCTTTATTGTACAAGGAACCTCGATAGATGCTAAAAGGATGCCACAGCGAATCAAAACAAGTTTCCAACATGAAGTGGCTTACAATAGAAGGAGGGAGCAAGGATAAGTAAACATGTACAAGATGAGTCTAGTGGTAAGGATCATGAGAACAGCAAAGAAAAAGTTGTATGTGAATTCAAAGAAAATACTAAATTCCCTTAGTGACATGACAGAAGACTGAGTAGGACTGAATCTTGAGGACAAGAGGTCTAGATCTAAGTTGATCAAGGAGGCAGTGGCCCTGGTGCAAAATTTATGAGAGTACCAACGAGCTCAATAATCAAAATTTGTGAGTCTTTGATGTGCTACTCTTAAAACTCAAATTTTTTTGCAAAAATAACCGTGAAGAATAAGATGCCAAAATTGTAAATAAGACTGGATCAGTAATGGTACCATTCTGAGCCATATTAAAGCCTGAGGCAAACTGAGGGAAAACTCAGTAAAAGGCTGTTCGGGTTGATGACGATAGGAGCCTGCTAACCAGGAAGTTCACCATTTCTTAAAATTACAATTTGCTGTGGAAACAATAATGGCCCACAGCAAGGAATGACAGTTTTTGTCATTGCTTGACTTTTTGTAATCTTGTTGCCACACCCTGGGCAGACTACTGAGGAGGCGGATTACCTATCCATTGATGCCTAATAGGAGCACATATTGGCCTCAAGCACTTTCTCTCCTAACCAGTTAGAATTTAGATGGAATCTGAAACCTGATACCAAACTTAATGCTGTAAATCAGAATGTTGGGCCAGATTCCTACTGCTCTAATAATAACATTAATGTGATTTTTCTCTACACTTTCTTCTAGAGACAGCTCTCTCTAGGCAGCCTGAGGCATCCATCTGCCTTGGGGGGAAATTAGGATTGTTAACTAGGAATGCAAAGAGAGAAAGCTACAATTTGGCCTCTGACTTGGAAAACAGGGTTTTTTAAAATATGCAGCAAGACTTAAAAGCTGGATTTTGTCAAAAGAAAAGGGACTGGTAAATTTCAATTTATCCAAGGAAGAACAGACTCAGTCACAGAGTATGTCCACACGTGAAAGTGAATACCCACCCACCTTTGGTCAAACAGGAGGCAGGATGCCCTAGGCAAAGAGGACCAGATATATGCAAAGAGAAATGCCCAACACTTCCTGCTTCTGACACAAAAGGATTTCAGGAGGAGAGACACAAAAGAGGAAGAAAATGAGCTCCTCTCTGAGTGTGTTTGAGAGTTGAGAGAAAAAAAAATCAGAAAAAGACTATGAAAGAGGACACTGCCTCACTGACTTCCCTGGCTCCAACTTCAGGAACAGATTCAATAAAGTCAAATGAAAATGTGGTCAGGCAGAGTGAGAGACAGGGCTCAACTTCCCTGAGACTAAATACGTACGGAGAGAACCCAAAAGTTCTCCTATACTCTAAAGGGGAAAGAGTAAAGGTGACTGAGATGAGAGCCTGAGGCTTTCTGGGACCCAAAACAACAAAGGACAAGATGAGCATGCAGCAGAGACCATGTGGTGGACTGCCCAAGCCATGCACGACATGTGGACAGTGAGGGGGAGAACTGAAATCACGTGAACCATGGTAAGGCCAAGTGAGGCGGTACGCGAGTAAGACACGGGTTATACAGTGCAGTCACGCCCAGAAGACCCTCCACCGCCACCCTGAAGAGATAGGATTCTGTTATACAAGCTGCCACCCTCAATACCGTGTGTAATTCAGTTTTCTCTTGGCCTACGTGGTAAGAGGTGACCATGCAGACAAGGGAAAATTCTGCAAAGACTGGAAGAACCAGAAGACACCATGGAGCAGACACTGGCGATGCTCTGCCAGATCCCTTGGATCAGATTCGCAGGTCCTCTGCACTCCAGTCCACACTTCTTTGAAGTGTGCTGCATGCCCACATCTGAGACTATGCTTTGGAGAGATCACTTCAGTCCACTGGGCAGCTTTATCCATCTGTCACCCAGAGCTAGAAGGGTCATGGGAGTGGCCCTTAGGCAATGGATGATAAAGGAGTAATTGTGTGGAACAAAAAGAAAACGCATATCTCACCTCAAGTCCTCAAGTCAGAACTATTTTGGGGAGGGAAGACCACAGCATTTCCCTGCAGGGCCAGGTTGAAGTTACCATGCCCCTGACTTCACCTAAAATTGTCCCATTGCTTGCCTGGCTCTTTCCATTCTGTTACTGGTTCTTCCTAGTCGTTATTGTTGCTCTTGTTCTTTTTTGGACTTCTTGAGATAAGTGTTCAGTCTATTTATTTTTGTTCTTTTCAATGCAATACCTTTTGAGTCTATGAATTTTCCTCTGAGTGCAACCATAATGTGACACTGTAAGTTTGAATATCATGTTCATGTAGTCACATGTTTCTAAATATTCTATAGTTACTGTCCTGAGTTCCTCTTTGACCTAAGAGGTAAATTGGAAGAATATTTTATAACGTCCAGGTCTTGAAATATCTATTTGGTTAAGAATAAAGAGGTATGAAAATAAATGTCTATGTGAACACCTGTACATGAATGTTTGGAGCAGCGTTACTGATAATAGCCCAAACCAAAGACAGCATAACTACCTACTAACTGAAGGATGGATAAATAAAATGTGGTATATCCATAAAATGGAAAATCATTAGGCAATAAAAAGAAATGAAGTCATGACATATGCTACCACAAGGATGAACCTTGAAAACAATAACCTAAGTGAAACATTCCAGCCACAAATGGTCACATATTTTATGGTTCAATTTACAAAAAAATTTCAAAAGTAAAAAAATCTATAAACAGAGAAAGTATATTAGTGATTAACAGGACTGAGGAAGGAGGGGGATGATTGCTAATGGGTTTGGGTTTCTTTGGGGGATGATGAAAATGTTATGAAATTGTATAGTGGGGATAGTTAGACAGCTCTACAAATATAATAAAAATTACTGAATTTTACACTTCAACAGTGAATTTTATACTGTGTGAACTGTATCTCAATAAGCAGTTAAAAACAAAAGATACTGTTGTAGCACAAAAGAATTTAAAAACAGATTGCTCCTCATGTCCTGTCCTTATGATCTGAATGAAGAAGTAGCCAGAAAAAAAAATAGGTAGAATTTGTAAAACTATGACATGCCTACAAAAAGTACACAAAAGAAATGTGCAATTTGGTGAATTTTCACATGATGAATGCATGAGTAAGCTGCTAACGAGGTCAGGATGTAGGACTCTTCCATTACCAGCACTCCCGAAGGCCCCTGAGTACTCCCTTCCAGGCATTTCCTGGGAAGATTTGTTTAAAAAATCCTCTTTTCAAGGTCTGTTTCTGAGAAGCACAATCTAAGGCAGTGTAAATACATGGATCCCTTCATTCTTCCCACTGCAAACCTCCAAAACCATCTTTGAGAAAGAGGAGAAGGAAATCTACAAGACTAAGTTTTACCCAATAGAATTATAATCAGAAGTTACACTCTATAAAGGATTAAACTGAAAGGAGATAGCTGAACTGAAACTGGTTTATAGACTTTGTCAGCTATCCAAGGTGCTGGGATTGGAAAGGTCAAAGCAGTTCTAGAGAAATAAAGCAACTACCAGTTGCCCGCAGATGTAAAACCACATGAGTTCACCAGGCTATCACCAGAGAGATGCTCAGTGACTGCCAAATAGCCTTGCCCACTGGGGAGTGTTGTCCACCACATTCTTGTACCATGATCCTGGAGAAGCTATTTAACTTCAGTTTAGCCTTTGAGTCTCCAAAATGCTGAATAGCATGCAGTTTCTACATCAATAGTAATCTTATTGTAACTGATATGAAGAACTTCCAATTTCACATCAGCAAAAGCAAATGACCATCCCCATACATAACCAGCATTCCCAGACTCTGGCCCTAGAGGATTGTGATGAAGTTCCCTGATACAGGTTTCCAGAGACCAGAGAAAGGAGTCCAGTTCCCTCTGGCCATAGCTGCTTAGAAATGTCAGGATAATCTCTGAGGAGGTAAATTGGTCCCTTGCTAGAAGACTATGCTCAGCTGTCATTTTGACAATAAGCTAAATCCCCTATCCCATGAACAACACTTGGACATTGTTAGCTATAAGCCAATATTGGAGAGGGCTGCTTTAAAATTCTGATAAGCAAGATAGACACCTGTAATCCCAGCTACCTGGGAGTGGGGCAGGATTGCAAGTTTAAGCCTGGTGTGGACAACACAGCAAGTCTTTCAAAAGAAAGAAAGGAAGAAAGGAAGGAGGGAGGGAGGAAGAAAGGTCCATTAATATATACATAATAGAAAAATTAATATATATATATATATATAATAGAAAATGCTACAAAGAAAGGGGTCAATATGCTAGTGAGATTATTCCTACAGTGTAGTATTCAGTCATGACATGGTCAAATTTCATGAGATGGTAAAACCAATCTCAACAGAAAGATGCAGTCAAAGTTCCTTCCCCTAATAGACAAGATCATTCATCCTCTTGTTCTTCATTATAATTCCAAGTCATTTCCCACCATTGTATTGGCCATTGGGTCACAGAATATTATTTTTCTATGCCTCCAAAAGACCTCTTTTTTTTGTACCTGCTATTCTCTATTTCAGACTTTTTTTTTGAGAGAAAGAATCGATTTTATTTATTTTTTCATCTGGCCTTTGTTTCTCCAACACTTAGTTGTGTATGTGGTGCTGAGGTTTGAACCCAGGTGCTTGCACATGCCTGGCAGGTGCTCTAACCACTGAGCCATTGCTCCAGCCCCCATCAGTAGTATTCTCTTTTTTTTTTTTTAAGAGAGAGGGACAGTGAGAGAAAGGGGGGGAGAGAGAAAGAGAGAATCAATTTTATTTAGTTTTTCATGTGGCTTTCATTGCTCCAACACTTTGTTGTGTATGTGGTGCTAGGGTTTGAACTCAAGTCCTTGCACATTCCAGGCAAGTGCTATAACCCCTGAGCCACTGCTCCAGCCCTATTCCAGATTTTTTTTATCAACTGTATAAAAGAATTCCTATTCTTCTTTTAAAAGATATAGGGGGGAGGGAGGGAAGAAAAGGGAGGGAGAGATGATAGGGAGAGATCTAGGGGGCAGACTCAGCAACGAAGCTGATTCTTTACTCCCCAGAGAAGCCAAATAATACTTATGCAATCATTTAATTCTGGAAAATGCACAAATATATATGTGTGTGTGTGTGTATATATATATATATATATAGCATGTGTATATAATAAATAAATATATATGTATATAATAAATATATATATATGTACAGAGAGAGAGAGAGGGAGAGAAAGAGAGATTTATATCTGTTATGGGGAAAATATATAAGAGTCAACAGACTGGGGTGTGGGTGATGTGGGATGATTCTGGACTAGGATCAGAGATATAGCATATTGTTACATATATGGATTTATGATTGTACAAAAACTCAACTCCTCAATAAAATTAAAAACCCTCCCTTGCATCCCAGAATGGAGCAGGACCCAGAGGAGTTTGACTGAAAGTGTTTGGGAAAAAGGTCTAGTTAAAGTGTAACATTGAAGTTTCATTACAAAAATGTATTTCATCAAATTATTGGTACATAAAATGAATTCTGTTTGAGTTCAGAACCTAACAATACTGGGAACTCAGGTGATTACAAATAGTTTTACAGAAAAGATGGAAAACATGAGTCTTGAGAAGTGAAATACAATTTTTGTACTGGGGAGAAGGTATTCTCAATAGGACAGATGAGAAAGTGAGAATGGCTGACATCCACTTGTATGGCAAGAAATAAAATTCATTTCTTCAGTAAGCAAACTATTTTTTGGTGCCCACTGTGAATGAAGCAAGTGCCCGGGACTGAGGATATAATAGTAAGCAAAATAAACAATGCCTGATGTCCTAGATTAGTCATTGCCAAACCTCAGGGCTGTGGGCCAAATACAGCCCACCACTTATTTTTTAATAAAGTCTTATTAAAACACAGCTGCACTCATTCTTTTGCATCTTGTATGGCAGCTTTTATTATGGGAGTGTTGAGTAGTTTCAAGAGTCTAAAATATTTATTATTTGATCCTTAATAGAAAAAGCTGCTGACCCTTGCTCTAGAGCACACAGTATGGTGGGGCTATTAGTTAAATAATCATAAATAAATTAAAAGTGCAATGCGCAATAGAGATTGCTGCACTCCAGTGTTTATTGTAGCAATATTCACAACAGCCAAGATACAGAATTGAACTAAATTTCCTTCAATGGATAAATGCAGGAATGCATGTATATAAACATGTACACATACATATATATCACATGTGTATATGATACTATGCAGTCATAAAAAGGATGAGATCCTTTTTTATTTGTAACAAAATATATGCACATGGAGGACATTATGTTTAGTGAATAATTCAGGCACAGAAAGACAAACACTGCGTGTTCGCATTCACGTGTAATCTAAAAACTTTATCTCATGGAAGGTGGGAACAGATGGTGGTTACCAGAAACTGAGGAGAGTGTCAGGGTGGAGGATGGGAGAGGCTTGTCAACAGGTACAGTGTTAGAGTTATAGAGGAGGAATAAGTTCTGGTGTTCTATGCAATAGTAGGGTAAATATAGTTTACAATAATGCATAGTATATCTCAAAATAGAAGAGAAGATTTTTTGCAGCAAATACTCTGTACATGTTCATTATCGTTGCTACTATTACATATGAAAAGTAACTTTATTACTAGAGCATTATAGCTATACACAGTAGTTGGGTTCATTCTGACAAAATCATACATGCATGGAATTTGATTTACTCCGTTTTGATCCCCATTCCTCCCCATTTTCCTCCCTTTCTTTCTCCCCCTATTCTCTTTCCTCTACTGATTTTCCTTTGGCTCATTTATTTATTTATTTATTCATTTTTGATTAGTGCTTTCCACATATACATAAAGGTAGGATTTCCTGTGGCATATTTATGTGCATGATTTTATTTATACATACATGTATGATTTTGTTAAGTTCATTCCTCATTTCCTCCCCTTTCCCATCCCTTCTTCCTCCCTCTCAGTCTCCCTCTACTCCACTGATCTACCCTATGTCTTTACAATATTATTCTCCCCCACTTTTCCCTCTAGTTTTGCATATGAGAGAAAACATTGACCCTTAATTTTTCAGAGTCTGGCTTTTTTCACTTAGCATGATGTTCTCCATTTCTATGCATTTACTGGTAAATGCTATAATTTCATTCTTCTTGATGGTTGAGTAAATCTTTGCTTTGTACCTGTACCACATTTTCTTAATCTACTCTTCTACTGATAGGCATCTGAACTGGTTCCATAACTTGAGTCCCGAGGCGGCCTGGGCCATCACATAGTGAGACAGAACAAGATAACTGGAAAAGGACTTGTAAATCAAGGCCACTGTCCAGGAGGGGCTCAGACCCTGGGAGAAAGGTTCAGGATTCCAAAAGTTGAAAGAAGATATGAGACACAGTTGGGATTATGGATGTGCTTTATTTGAAGGCAGCAGTAGCCCTCTGAGTCTTTCCAATAGAATTTTTTTAATGTGCAGGCCAAACAAAGAAGGCACAGTGCCAACAGGCTACATAAATGAACATGGGCACACAAGCAGATATTTATAACCTGGAGTACATATGCTGAATCAGGGTGTTTATGACCTTGACTACATTCTAAAACATAGTAGGCCAGAAGAGGTTTTATTAAGAAAGTTAGATGGTGTTTGCTGGCTAAAGACGAGATTGCAAGACCCAGTACCTGTTCCCCACATGAACACTTTTCCTCCATTGTTAGTTTTTGAGCCTATCAACTGGTAGACAGAAATTTTCTTAAAAGAGTGACTCTTGGAAAATGACTAAACGTGTCTTAATAATCTCATGTTAATATATTTTTAAGATGTTGGAGCAGTGACTCAGCGGTTATGGCACTTGCCTGGCATGTGCAGGATGCGGGTTCAAACCCCAGCACCACATACGCAATGAAGTGTCCGAGCAATGAAAGTCTATGAAAAACTAAATAAAACTGATTCTGTCTTTCTCTCCCTCACTGTTCCTCTCTCTTTCTTAAAAAAAAAAAAATATATATATATATATACATATATATATATATATATGTATATATATTTTTTTAAATTATTTCCACTTAGAATTGTCAATATGTTAATGAAAGCATGCCTAATGTTTGGTATCCCGAAAAATCGGAAATGCTCTTTGGCACTTAGACAGCTTGCATAGTTATGTAAGCCCAGTCGTTTTCTCCAACATTTTTTTCCCTCCAAAAATAGGCTTTATTTGTGAATTACTCATTCACAAGCAGCAATTCTTACTTTAGCATTCCTACAGGCTATAGCTTGCCTATAACACAGACGGAGAGGTTCTTGATTTTATTTTTTAAATCTTTTTTGTCATGCAAAGTATCTCCTGAAGAGAGCTGCTGGGGAAATACTTTGGGGTTTTCCTGTCCCCTTTGAAGACATTCAAGGAATAAAATATATATTCAAGAAACCATGGACATGAAAAAAGCAGAAAATTTAGAGACAAGTAGTTCCATGAGTTCATATTAAAACTGCATTTATTGAATTTTTTTTTTAAGAAAGAGAGGACAGTGAGAGAAAGAGAGAGAAGAAGCAATCTTTATTTGGTTTTTCATATGACTTTCATTCCTTGGACACTTCATTGTGTACGTGGTGGTAGGGTTTGAACCTGTGTATTTGCGCATGCCAGGCAAGCGCTGTAATTGCCAAGCCACCGCTCCAGCCCCACATCAAAGCATCTTGCTGTGCACCTTAAACATATGTGATAGAGGCTGGAGTAGTGGCTTGGTGGTTATAACACTTGCCTGGCATGCGCAAATATGAGGGTTCAAACCCCAGATACACAATAAAGTGTCAAAGCAATGAAGGCTACATGAAAAACTAAATGAAGTTGATTCTCTCTCTCTCTCTCCCCCACTGTCCTTCTTTCTCAAAAAAAATGTTTTGATATACTTACCTTGCTGTATGAAAAAAATCTTAGAAGTTGTATTTTATAGATGGAGCCCATAAATCAATTAGATTCTTTTTTAAGTTATATACCTTGGAGATTTTTATCTGATTATAGCAATGGTTCCTTAAAACATTTTTAAAATCAATTTCTTTATTGATTTTAAAAAACATAAAATCTTTTACACTGTAGACAAAAAGAAACTCAAAATGGATTTTTAGAGAGCCTAAATTTAAGAACTATAATTATAAAACACAGGAGCAAATCTTCATAATTTCAGATTTAGCAATGCTTTCTTATATATGACACCAAAAATACAGGCAGCAGAAGAAAAACTAGATAAACTGGACTTCATTGAAATTAAAATGTGCATGCTTCAAAAGGACATTATCAAGAGAGTGAAATGACAAGCCACAGAATGAGAGAAAATACTTGCAAATCACATATCTGACAAGGGTTTAACATCCAGAATATATAAGAGCTCCCGCAACTCAATAAGAAGACCAACAGCCCAATTAGAATATGGGCAAACAATATGAATAGACATTTTTTCCAAAGAAGATTTTAAATGGCCAATAAGCACATGAAAAGATGCTCAACATCATTAGTCATCGGGGAGATGCAAATCAAAATGACAGCAAGATACCACTTCACACTTATTAGGATGGCAACAAATAAAAAAAAATACTCTTGTTAGCAAGAGTGTAGAGAAATTTTATCCCTGAACATGGATGGTGGAAAACAGTTCAGCAGTTCCTCAAAAGATGAAACATGGAATCATTATATGACCTAGCAATTCCAGGACTGTAGTTCAAAAGAAACTGAAAACAGTGATTCAAACTGATCTTTGTCTGAAAACATTCGTTGCAGTATCATTGACAATAGCCAAAAGGTGGAAACAACCCAGGGACCTATTGACAGATTAGTGGATAAACAAACAAAAAAAATAGCATATCTACACAACAGAATATTATTCAGCCATTATAAGGTATGAAATTCTGCCACATGCTACGACATGAATGAAACTTGAAAACATTATACTTGGTGAACCAAATGCAAAAGGCTGGAATTACTTTATTGCACTTAACTGAAGTCTCTAGAATAGGCTAATTCATAGAAACAGATGAAACTGGAGAAAAGATTGGAATGCGGAGTTATTTTTTTCTTAATTTTTTATTAAGGACTTGAGTTATTGTATAATCTTAAAATGCATATAAAATGATAATATGATATGCATATATTCTTAAACCAAAATTACCCCCACATTTCATACTCCAGTCTCTTGAATCTTCTATATTTAGCCCAAACAATATAAATGCTTGAGTTGAGAATTTTCCAGAATTGAATGATTGCATAAGTGTGATTTGGATTCTCAGGGGAGTAAGTAGTATGCCACATTGTTGACTGACTCCTTAGATTCCTCCCTCTCCCATCCCCCTCCCCTCTGCTACATATCTATGGTTGCCCTAGATTATGTGTTGCTACGCCTTTGCGGGGTGTAATATATGAGGTTGACTACCTTTCACACAGGCCTGGGTTTAGCTCCAGCCTCCACAAATGAGGGAAACATTCAACCCTTGACTTTCTGGGTTTGGCTAACTCTGCTCAGCATGATTTCTTCTATTGCCACCCATTTACCTCCAAAGGCCAAAATATCATTGTTTTTTAATTGCTGAATAGAATTCCATTGTATGTATGTATGTATA
The DNA here is from genome assembly GCA_004027875.1 of Aplodontia rufa. Taxonomy (NCBI): domain Eukaryota; kingdom Metazoa; phylum Chordata; class Mammalia; order Rodentia; family Aplodontiidae; genus Aplodontia; species Aplodontia rufa. Next base: position 77,983 of record PVKS010006060.1, read on the forward strand.
TGTATATATGTGTGTGTATGTATGTGTGTGTGTATATATATATATATATGTATGTATATCTCAGTTTTTTTGATCCATTGGGAGTTATTTATTAATGGGTGTAGTTTCTCTTCAGGCTGATGAAAAAACTTGTGAATGAAAAGGGGTGATTGTTGAATAACATTGTGAATGTAACTGATACCATACAATTAGTATAAAATTGGTTAAAATGTCAGGTTTTGTGCTTTTTGCCAAAAGAATATTTTTAAGATCCATGAAACTAACTCCCTCATTTACTATCCTCTCAAAACTCTGTCAGATAATATCATAGACATTAAGGGAGGAAAAAATTCCTTTAGATAAGCACAACAAATATATTACTAAGTACAGACCAAGTACAAATATCATCATAATACAAGTATCACCACATGTTGCATTAGTTTCCAGAAGACTCAGGACACCAAAACGAATCCAGAACGAGGCTTTGTAGATTAGTGCTCTATAAGAAAATATGTTAAGGAACTTGTGTCTTCTGTTTCTACAAACAAAATTTCCCTTTCCCTTCTGATTGAATTAAAACCCTCTTTAAAACAATCCTTTATGTATGAGTTTATTAGTGCTGAGATTAGTTTTTTTAAAACGATAAACATGAAATATAATATGATCTTGAAATAAAAAATTAATTTAATTTGCCACTATTAATGACTTATTTTAAAGGAAAAACCCATAAATTCTGGCTCTCTTGTTTCCATATTATGAACCATATTATGTAGACTTTTGAAATCTGTATTGAAAAATAATAAACAAATAAAATAAAGATTATTTAGATACTGCCAATAGAGTGCAGTAAAATTTCAAAACATAAGAATACAGATAACATTTTTTAATCACTACTCTTTCTTTATACTGAATATATATTTGAACATGAAAAAATATATTTAGGAGCCCATTAGAAATTCAGATGCAGAAATTTCTTTTATCTGATCATGTAGAAGTAGATTAATATGGATAATATGAACAGAGAAAGATAAAAAGACATCATGTTGGATATTCAATAATCCACTACTCAAAGATAAAAGTTTTCTAATAGCCATTAAAAGGGAAATCAAAGAATATATAAATTTTAATTTAGCATAACATTGCATCACATCATAGCTTATAAGAGGCTTCCGAAGCATCTAGCAACAGAAGGATTTCTGGGCATTTACTAAGAATTTGGAATTACCAAAGTAAGAAAATTGCAAAGCCCCAAAGATTTTAAATAAAAAGAAGTTAAATTCCTTATAATAAAAACCTTATGGAGAAATGTTATGAATGAATAAAATTGCAGTTAAGAAAGCCAATTATTTTTATAGGAAAGATAAATTTTCCAACGATAATTCAGATAAAGCTGGTAAATGGTTAATTGCCTTAATAAAAGGGAAAGAGAAAGCTCAATATAACAGCAATTTATCCAAAACAAGGAGGAATGATCAGGAAAGAGACAAGAAATCTCTTTAAAGCATACTATGAACCTTGTGAGCATGGTTTAGATTTAGAAATTTTGGAGAAAACTTTTAAAATTGAAATCTTAAATTTCTCTTAAATGAAAAAAAGAAATTAAAGACGAAAGAGGAGAGTGACATTAGCTCATGGTATCATAGGAGTTTCCAGAGTAGTATTTCTCACAGAAAATACACACAAAAATACAAGAACTAAGGAATCCAAGTGAGAGACTATAGAGTACGAGTAGAGAACAGAAATAAGAAAGACGCTTTGAGAGGGGAAGAAAGAACAGCTTCCCGTTACCCTGTCACACTTCCCCAAAGGCCATTCATCACAGTGTGGAGAGAGGGACCCTCTGTGTGAGCGGAGAGTAAAGGAAGCACCAGACTTTGCTGCAAATGAAAGCACCCGGACCTCCCTAGAGAATTCTGGCCTCAGGCCAGATCCTGCAGCTACAGATTCCAGGCCCACCCCAGCATCAGGCCATCCCCCAAATCCACGGTTCCAAGCCTATCCCAGCACCTAGTTAGTATTGATGGCCCTAGGCTCCAGGTTCACCTCTGTAAATCCTGACTCTAACTTTGCCCCATATCCGGACCAGTCCCCCAACCACAGGTCCCATGCTGGTCTCCATGAACCCAGGCTCCAGAACCACTTCAGTGGACTCAAAGTCCAGGTATGCCCCAGTAGAACTCTGCGCCAGGCCAGCCCTGTGGACGCAGGATCAGCCTCATCCTCATGGACTCAGACTCAAGACTTGCTTCAGTGACAGGTCCCACCCTGTGGACCTAGAATTCAGTCCATCAGTGGACCCTGGCACTAGGTCAGATGCCTTGGACCCAGGATCCAAGCTCCACCCATGGACCCAGGCATTTGGCTGGTCCTTACAGACTCCAATGCCACGTCTGCCTTTCCACTAACTCAAGCTCAGTGGTAAAGTGCTTGTCTGCCATATGTGAGAACCCATGTTAGAACCTCAGCACCACATACACAACTAAGTGTTTGAAAAACAAAAACCAGATGAAAAAATAAATAAATAAAAATTGACTGTCTCTTAAAAAAAAAAGTACTGAAAGGAAAAGAAATTGCCAACCAAAAATTCTATACCTGGCAAAGGTGTCTGACAGATACAAGATGAGATAAAGACTTTCTCTGACAAACAAGAGTTGCTGAAGTTCATCACCACTAAACCTGATAATAGTCCAGGCATGTAGTTCAACAGCAAAGCACTTGCTCAGCATATCCAAAAGCCCAGAATTCAATTCCCAGTACTGGGGAAAAACAAAAAAAGAAAACTTTCTTATAAGATATGCTGAAGGGGCTGGAGCGGTGGCTCAGCAGTTTCAGCACTTGCCTGGCATGTGCAAGGACAGGGGTTCAAACCCCAGCACCACATACACAATGGAGCGTTGGAGTGTCAGAGCGAGAAAGACCACATGAGAAACTGAACAAAATTGATTCTCTCAAAGCT